>CM031237.1:650549929-650784852 GCA_018340775.1 Taxus wallichiana var. yunnanensis
AAGCTGCTGATTGCGTTGTCCTAATTCACCTAGTCTAAGGGATGAGATGCCGATGAATAATAGTAACAATTATTCAGTTAGATTCCTTGGACAGAGCATTCTGAATCCCAGATTAGGGAAGAGAACCGCAAGAGTAATGTGTTAAATAAAAACACAGACTCTTATTACTCATGAATAGATCGGTAGATTACCGAGTCATGGAATGAATAGATCGGAGGTACTCCGAGTCATTACAGCTGCATATGGTTGTCTGTTATATAAATGGTTATTTGAATTGTGAGTTCTAAATTATGTATTTAGAACCAGGATGCAATTATAAAAAAAAAATTAAAAAAATAAAAAAATTCACTTGTTCTAAAGTATAAAATGAGGATGTTACATCTTGGTATCGTAGTGAAGGTTTGCAGCTCTTGGACCTATTGAGTCCATAATCGATAAAAACCTGAATTTTCTTGTAGTAAAATGGTTAGAACAAGAGGAGCGTTGCGAGTAATGCTCCACCTGAAGGAGGAGCGGCAACAACCCAGAAACTTGATGAGATCCTTGCTGCCCTGTTGGACACAAGAGATCGCTTGGCTGTACTTGAACAGCAGGTGATGGGAAATGAGGAGGATGAAGAAGCTGATAATAATAATCAGCAACCTCCTGAGGACAACCCCGACACGGGTGTTGATGTTAATGCTGTGAATGCACCTGTACAACCAGAAAACAAAAAGGCCAGATTGGCAGCAGAACTCACTAATGATATAAAAAGGATAAGTCCACCTAAGTATGATGGCACCACATTAGGAGATGGAGCTGAGAACTGGCTCAGCGAAATGGAGAAGTACTTTGCAATAAGGAACTTCTCAGAGGAAACCAAGGCTATTTGGGGAGCCTATCAGCTTTCTCACGAAGCATCTTCGTGGTGGGATAGCCGAAAAGCTGAGCTAAACATTGATGAGACCAATATTACTTGGGATCAGTTTAAAGGCTATTTTAGGCAACATTGGCTGCCACAACTTTTCTATGATCGAAAATGAAAGAATTTCAGAACTTAGCTCAAGGGAAGCTAACAGAATGGCGAATCATCGGGAGCGGTTTACAAAACTCCTCAAGTATGTACCGCAAAGATCAAACCGATGAAAAGTTCAGGATACGGAAATTCATCATGGGATTGAATCCAGTGATAGGGGGAGAGGTCGATGTTCACAGTCCAACCACTATGGAAGGAGTTGTTGAAAAGGCCATAAGGCAAGAACAGAAATTAAAGGCTATTTCTGCTCATAAGGAGGAAGTGCGGAAGAAGACTGCAAACCCTTCTTCAACCTCTCTTGCACCCAGAAAAGGACCGTGGAAAAAGTTTGGAAACAAGAGTAAGTTTCCAGGAGAAAACAACAAGAAAGCAGCAGTAAATAAGCCTGCTGGAAATGTAAGGGATAATTTTGTTAAAAATTATAACAATGGGCAGAAGCCCTATGGAGGACAGCGTGACAATTACAAGGCTGGAGGAAATGCTGAGCCTAAGAAGGGACCTGTAGGAGGCTGCTACAATTGTGGCAAGGACCACTATGCGAATCAATGTCCTTTGAAGAAGGATGATCGTAATCAGCAGCATAAGATACATGCTGCAGTAGCAGACAAGCAAGCTGAAAAGCAAGTAACACCTATAGAAGTTCCGGGTAAGTTATTCGGCATACCTGTCACTATTCTTTTTGATACAGGAGCTACTGAATGTTTTATTTCTAATAAACTTGCTTCTAAACTTAAAAGAAAAGCTGGGAAAATGGATAAATCTTGGACTGTAGAGTATGGTAATAATTCTGTTCATACAGTGAGTATGTGTCTCTTTGGAGCAGTCCTTGATTTACCTAATTTCTCCACGGAAGTTGATCTCTATGTTACACCTTTAGGATCATATGACATTATTATTGGTGTCAATTGGTTAGCTGACCATAAAGCAAAGGTAGATTGCTATGAAAAGAACATAAAATGTTTAGATGATCAGCTGGAATCAGCAGAGATTCAAGGTGTGAAACGAGAAATTTCAGTTAGAAAACTGTCAGCTATGCAGCTTAAAAAGGCTAAGAATAAAGGATGTACTCTTTATGCAGTAAAGATATCTGAATCTTCAGAAGAAGATGGTGATTACATGAAGCAAATTCCACTGTTACAAAGTTTCAGGGATGTTTTTCCTGAAGAATTACCGGGGTTACCACCCAAGAGAGAATTTGACTTCACCATTGAAATCAAACCAGGAACTGAACCTATTTCCAAAGCGCCTTATAGGATGACTACTACAGAGTTAGTCGAGCTTAAGGCACAGTTGCATGAACTTTTGACAAAAGGTTTGATTAGACCAAGTGTGTCACCTTGGGGTGCGCCTGTAATATTTGTGAAAAAGAAGGATGGAACACTAAGGCTGTGTATTGATTATCGGATGTTGAACAAAGCAACAATCAAGAACCGATATCCACTTCCAAGGATAGATGATCTGTTTGATCAAATGCGTGGAGCAGCGGTTTATTCTAAGATAGACCTTCGATCTGGTTATCATCAGCTAAGAATTAAAGAGGAAGATATTCATAAAACAGCTTTCCGAACAAGGTACGGACATTATGAATTCACAGTTCTACCCTTTGGGTTAACTAATGCACCTGCAGCCTTTATGAATTTAATGAACAATATTTTTCAAGAATACCTGGACAAGTTTGTACTTGTATTCTTGGACGATATTCTCATTTATTCTAAAAGTGTTGAGGAGCACAATGAGCATCTGAAGATAGTTTTAGGAATTTTGAGAAAGAGAAAGTTGTATGGTAAGTTATCCAAATGTTCTTTCTTTGATTCAGAAGTTCACTATTTGGGTCATGTCATAAGTAAAGAAGGAATCGCTGTAGATCCTTCAAAAATAGTGGCAATAACTGAGTGTCCTGCACCAAAGAATGTGCACGAAGTAAGAAGCTTCATGGGTCTTGCTGGTTACTATAGAAAATTTGTAAAGGATTTTTCTAAGGTAGCTACACCAATAACTTCATTGCAAAAGAAGGATAAGAAATTCATGTGGAATGACAAGTGCGAAGCGGCTTTCAAAATCTGAAAGACCGGTTGACTTCTGCACCTATATTAGTTGTACTGCAGCTAATGGGAATTTTATTGTTGTAACTATGCTTCAGGGAAGGCCTTGGAGGTGTTTTGTTACAAAATGATCAAGTCATTGCTTATGAGAGTAGAAAGCTTAAGTTACATGAGCTGAATTATGCCCCTCATGATTTGGAACTTGCTGCCATTGTTCATGCACTTCAAGTGTGGAGACACTATTTACTTGGAAAACCTTTTGAGTTGAAAACTGATCACTTGGGACTGAAATATATTTTTACTCATCCCAATCTGAATGCCGACAGAGAGAAGGTGGTTAGAATTTTTATCACAATATGACTTTGATATTAGCTATATCAAAGGGAAGGAGAATAGAGTAGGCGATGCTCTAAGTCGTAGGAGGCACATTTACTGCTCTTATAACATTAAGAACTCGGTTTAAAGACGAGGTAAAAGTGCCTCGGAATCGGATGCATATTTTCAACAAGTAAAAGCGCTTGCTTTGCTGAGAACCTAAAGATAAAAGGTATGAAGGTTTTCATTTTGATAATGAAGGAATCTTGCGTTATGAAAATAGGGTATATGTACCTGTGCTGAATGATTTAAGAAAGAAGTTGTTAGTTGAATTTCATAATTCACCTTTCTCTGGACACCCAGGTATCACAAAAATGCTAGCTGATTTGAAACAACAATACTTCTGGAAAGGTATGAAAAAGGATGTGATTAATTTTGTGACTCATTGTCTGGAATGTCAGCGGGTGAAGGCAGAACATATGCACCCTGCTGGACTGTTATATCCTCATAGCATACCGCAGTACAAATGGCAAGTAATAACCATGGATTTTGTACAAGGACTACCTATGTCCGGAATAAGCATGATGTTATCACGGTAGTTGTAGATAAAGCCGACTAAGGTAGCTCATTTCATCGCTGGAAATCTAAAGGATGATTCACCAGTGCTGGCCAAGAGGTTCGTACATGAAATTTTCAGATTGCATGGTGTACCAGAACTGATTATATCTGACAGGGATCCTAGAATGACGTCAAGGTTTTGGCAAACGCTTAACGCAGCCCTAGGAACAAAACTAAACTTCAGTTCGCATATCATCCGAAACGGATGGGCAAGCGAGAGGGTAAATCAAGTGTTGGAGGACATGTTGCGAATGTATTGCATGGATCAACAGTATAAATGGGAAGAGTATCTTCCATTAGTTGAGTTTGCATACAACAACACTTATCACTCATCTCTTAAGATGGCACCATTTAAAGCACTTTATGGAAGAAAGTGCGAGAACCCCTGTAAGTTGGGACAGGTGTTGAGGATAGAGTGGTAATTGGACAAGAGATTCTCACGAAATGGAACAGCAAGTTAAGCTGATTCGAGAACGATTAAAGGAAGCGGCGGATAGACGTAAGAGCTATGCTTGACCTTAAGCGGGTTGATGAGGGTTTGAGCTGGGTGATAAGGTTTTCTACGCGTGTTAAACCCAGAAAGAGCTCTATAACTTTTGGCAAGGCTGCCAAGTTGTCACCTCGATTTGTGGGACCTTTCGAAATTGTTGAAATAATCAACCCTGTAGCTTATCGTTTAGCATTGCCACCTGCTTTATCTCGCATGCATGATGTTTTCCATATTTCTTTGCTTAAGAAATACGTTTCAGATCTGTCACATGTTTTAAATTGGAATTCCTTGCAGGTCCAAGACCCAGGAATAATCGTGGTTAAACCCACACGAGTGCTGGAAACTCGCCAATTGCATTTGAGAAATCGTGATATACAACAATGTAAGGTCCAGTGGGACCAGTTTAGTGAAGAAAGTGCAACTTGGGAAAACCTGGAAGAGATGAAAATTGCTTTTCCTTCTCTTTTTGCAACAGAATGAAAACTGTTGACAAAAATATACTTTTATGAACTGATTGTTTTTAAGTATTTATGAAAGCCAGATTAAAAATGCGACTTTATTCGGAGTTGAATAAATGGGTTGTGACATTGATTTCTGGAACTATTTAATATGGAAGTAGTCACAGTGTTTGTGAACTAATAAATTGATTGACCTGAAGGTTAATTTAATATGTAATTCATCGGGACGATGAATCTTTTTAGGAGGGAAGCATGTAACACCCTGAACTGTCGTTACTTTCTCCTGGACATACAAGTGTTGATATGTGATTTCTTGTATAAGGATGTGTTCATCGATTTAGAAATCATGCTTGATATGTATTGTAATTTCCTTGCAGATTACGAGATCTTGGTAGTCGAATATGATTAGACTCTTTTATTTATTTCATTTTGTGTCCGAATATTAATCGATCACGAAATGAATTATAGAGATATTCATCTATAATATCTAGTCTTGGATCAGTGGAATTGATCCAAGTAATGCTTTAAATTTGTTTGTGATGAATTAGATCACAGACCTTGAACAGGTTGCAAGGTATGGAAGCATTGATTAAGCTGGTCAGGAGTATGACTCAGGCTGATCTTGGGAAATGAATTGGTTCCCGATATCGAAGTATATCTGGAAGGTCTCGGACGTGGACCAAGTAATAATTCTGTCATGTATATTCCTGTAGCCTAACGGCTGTATAGGAGTGAATCCTGTTCGGAGATGCATGATTTTAGGTCTTTTCTTGGCATATAAAATGTTATACCTAACTGGAATTATTAATGGTTAGTAACCTAAAACTAAAACCTAACCTAGGGGTTAGATTAGTGTTAATCTAACCTAGACCTAGGCTATGTGTTAATGTCCTAAGTTAGTAACTACATGTAATATGGTTAGAATATGTGTTATCCTAAATTCTAACCTAAGATACTAACCTAACTAATGAGGAGAATGGAAAGGGGCCTATGGAAGGGGGTGCGAACCATGGGCGGCGTTCTCTATGACATTTAATGCGTGGATAAGGATGAGGGACAGGTCATGGCAAAGGTTTAGGCAACGGCTAACTTTGTGCGACGTGTGCATTCGCTAAGTTTGGAAATGGACTTGAATTTTCATTGGACTGTCGCCAATTCTGGCGGTCGGTGGAAGTTGAGTTTAAGCGGGAAAGTTGGTTTAATGGCATTCAATATTCTCGGTAAACGAGCCCGGAACTCGCGAGAAGGCATGCAAACGGGAAGTTTGAGGGTTTGTTTGGTTTGTCGCGATTTTTGGTTTTCTCTCTGCTTGTTTACTGGTTCTTCGCACCAGTTCTCTTTGAGTTGCATGGCAAGTATGAACTGCTCTAGCTCTTTTCTCTGTCATGGAGGATATATATGTGATGGAGATAGCGAAATTTTGTTGGTCGCTTTATCTTGGAAAAAGAAAAGGAAGTTTGAGCTCTTCCTGTGGTCTGCTTCGGAAATTTGATCAAAAATCCAGGCATGTTAGGCCCTAACCTTTAAATATCTTGTTGTCTTTCAAGTGATTTCATTAGAACAACTCTGTTCAAATGTTTTGAGAAAATAGAGGATTTTCTATGGAGATCTTGTTTGATTTTTGGTACTGAATCTCTTCTGGTTCGAATCTTCATTATCCTTGTTGGGTGTTTATTAAATTCGAATCGTGTCATTTTGTTTCCTTGTGTTTGCATTTCGGTTTGATTATGCGAAACTTGTGATATGTATGATTGCTCGGCCTGTTCGGCGTGAGCCCATGAATCGATCCTGTGAAGGGTATAGGCCATTGATTGTTATGTTGTCGATTTTTGGTCGTCGATTCTTGTTTTGGAAACGGTCGGATTAAATATTAATGGGACTGTTTGTTTGATCAGTTTGTTGAACCTTTGAAAACCCTGTTGTGGTTTTTAGTGATGTGACTAATGATACTATTTGGGTTCGTTACATGTCAGTTAAAATGGTTTGGAATCAGGTAACTAGTGTTACAGTTTTTCCTTTCAACTCATTAGTAGTTGTTTTTCCATGTTATTTGTGTAACGGGATCTAAACCGTTGACAGTGTACAGTATGGATATATGTATTCGGTCGACTATGTGGAGTCCTTTAAATGAATCGTATTGTGAACCATTGTTGAACTTCGTTTGAATATCTATTGGGATCTTTGGTAATTTGATTTTGTACTCGAAGAATAGCGAGTGGCACGACCTCTGTTATTTTACATTCGTGTTGCGAAGAACTTGTGGTTTATACTCTTTGGATGAGATTCCGCGTTTCTTTCTGTGCTATCTTGTGTGAAAATGATGGTAAGAGTACCGTTGGACTTCTTGTTTTGGAAATTCGGTATTCGGTTTGTTTTTGCCTGATCTTAATGTTGCCATTGTTGCTTGCACCGATGATTTATCATCGGCATTATTTAGTTACTTGTTGTTAGGACTCGAGTTGAACTTATGATAGATGGACAGTGTAATCGTTTCAATTAGACTTGTTGGATTATCCTGTTGTTTGACCTGCGGAAGATGTCTTACTTCTTTGGCTTCATGCACAAGCTTCCGATATTGAACTCGTGATGTTTATTTTGGCCTTGATGGATTTACGTGAGCAGTTGACATCTTGTATATCGGCCTTATGAGCTAGGTCATGGTTATTAAACCCGTATCAGTATGCAATATAAATACAGAATTGTATTCTTTTTTTTATTAGAATGACTCAGTGGAGTCGATTGAATGATTTACATGTTTAAGTCACTGTTCATGGTTGAATATAGATGAATTTTGGGAAATCGTTGTTTCAGCGACTTAAGGAAATAAATTGTATTTTGATCTCTGATATTCGTAAGAATACCATTGTGTCGCATTGACAAGGGTTTAGTTGGGTTCTTGGTTTGAAATCAGAGATTAATTTGTTTGCCTGATTTTCATAATGCTTCGTTGATGAATACAGTATGAATTCATATGCAATTGTTTGAATTGTTACCTCTGTTTGAATCATTAGAATTCTGGAAAGGTAACTTGTACTTCTGTTTCTTTCTGAACTTGACATTTGGACACTGCCTTTGTCACTGTTTGAGATCCTTGAGCATGAATCTTTATCTCGTGTTCTAGCTCTGCTGAAGTGAACCGCGAATATCATTACCTTAGCCTTGCATGCGCCAAGGTAAGAATAGATTTGCTATATTCTTTTCCATTCACTCCTGTCTGATTGAGACTGAGCATGTTCGGAGATTTTGAGTGATTGTCTTGGCATGATCTTGGGAAACATCCAATTGCCTAAGGCAATGTAGTCTATGGCTGACCGCAATACTGGGTTTCTTGATTTCGAATTCGGGCCGTAAAGCCTTGTTGTGTTCGATTTTTATTATGACAGTGATTCTTCCTGTTGTTTGACTGACTTGTTTGTATGCTTCTTTGGATGAATGTATTTTATTTGTGTAACAGATCTGATATGAACTTATGTGAAAGGGAGTATGAATGATTTGGTTCTTTCCCTTCTTTTGCTTATTTGATGATATCTGTCTAACAGTGGGAATTGTGTTGTAAACATATTGGTGGAACCCGATTTGTTATGATATTTTCCTTATAGGATGAATGAAACGATCTGACCAATGTTGTGATTTTGGATTCAATGATTGTTTGTGTACATTCGTTCCTTGATTTTTAATATTTGATGAAATATTAGAAAGTGATTAAGACTATTTTGTAACCATGTTAGAGTTACATATTTGTAATCATTTTGTATTACAAGGGCATAGTCTGAATATGTTTACTAATGTGAATATCTGATCTCATTTAAACAGGGTGTTTAATGAAAACAATTGATGGATTGCAATTGTTTTAAAAGTTAGTGCTTATCATGCTCAGTTCATTGAACTGACTCATGTTGACTATTTTTGCAGATGGTTGCCGTAAGAGGTAAAAGCAATGCAGATCTGACAGGCTGATCAGATTGTTTATTTGATTTATAATGAATTACAGCTTGATTTTACAGATGTACTATATGTGAAAAGATGTTTCTTTTCCATTGAGCATTGTATCAAGTATGTTGTTGCATAAAATGTAATTGTATAGTTTTGAAAGGAATGGAAATAAGTGTTTGAAACTTATGTGTTGTATTCTATTTCTGATAGTTGACCTTCTTCGGTTTATGTAACGAAGGGGCATTGTTATCATTGTATAATATGAATGCTTTTGTGATTGACAATGAAAGCTTGCAAGAAAATGAGATTGAATTCTTATGAGTGTTTAGTAGTTCTAATTTTTTCTAGCGAAAGCAATATTGGATTTAAATAATTGTCTTTCTAGAAGATAGGTTAAAAATGAGCCTAAAGAGAACGCTAAACAAGCTGGATTAAATTACTAATCCCTAGTCCTAAGTATAACAGGACAATATTAAATTGGATTCTTAATCATTTATATCTTTATACTAAAAAGTATGATATAAATTCAATTAAGAGAACTGATATTCAATCAAATGGAGTTCAGATGGCAATCTCAAGCAAAGGTTATGAGGTATTGTCCGATTCTGTTGCTTTAGAATCAGGTGTATTCTAATGACTCCTTGATGAAGAACTTGACCTTAATATCTCTACCAAGTAATGGGTTTTATAGAGGAGGGTCGTCTTAAGGCGAAGAATCCAGGGATCGGAAAGGCTAACCTTAGGGAAAAGTCTTTAAAGTAATTTAAACTCAAGTGCGTAACGCTTGTTACTGAGTAGATCTTTTCGAGGCGGATTTAAAGGTTGACGACATAAGTCAACTGCAGGGTTGTACCTCCGAGAAGATTAGGATCTTCTCGAAGTTACAACAATGCAGATGACTTATGGCGACACCCTTTGCATTGATCGCTAAGATTTACACTTGATTTCGCATGAGTTACCCTGGGACCGATTAAGAACGTGGTCATGTTATAAGGCTGCCTAGGAGATTCGGGGTATCATGACACACTGGTTGAACTGCAAGGTTGAACCAGTATGTCACCATATCCCTAATCCTCGTGGGCATCCATATAACATTATCACCTTGTTAATCTGCCTCCGAGTGATTCAGTTGTGAAAGGAAGGACTGACAGTAGTCAGTGTAAGACATTCTATATAACATATGAATGGGGTGAAGGACGTATTCCAGATTGACGAGTATGCCGTTAAGGAATACGAGACATAAACAATATGTTTCAAATCTTTGGCCAAAGTATCGCAAGCTGCTGATTGCGTTGTCCTAATTCACCTAGTCTAAGGGATGAGATGCCGATGAATAATAGTAACAATTATTCAGTTAGATTCCTTGGACAGAGCATTCTGAATCCCAGATTAGGGAAGAGAACCGCAAGAGTAATGTGTTAAATAAAAACACGACTCTTATTACTCATGAATAGATCGGTAGATTACCGAGTCATGGAATGAATAGATCGGAGGTACTCCGAGTCATTACAGTTGCATATGGTTGTCTGTTATATAAATGGTTATTTGAATTGTGAGTTCTAAATTATGTATTTAGAACCGAGGATGCAATTATCAAAAAAATAAAAAAAATTAAAAAATTCACTTGTTCTAAAGTATAAAATGTGGATGTTACATCAACCATGCCTAAACCAACCTCACTCAACCATGCCTAAGACCCGACTTGATCCTTGCCTAAACTAACTTGACTCAACCATGCCTAATCCAACCCGACTCAACCATGCCTAAACCAACCTAACTCAACTATGCCTAATCCAACCCGACTCGATCCATACCTAAACTAGACCTCGACTCGATCCATGCCTAAACCAACCCGACTCCATCATGCCTAACTCACCTAATTTCGCCCATATCAAAACAACAAATCAAAAATCTCATTAAAACATCAACAAATCAAGAATCTCATGTATCTCATCATATAAATAAATGTGTATCTCAATATAATATACATTGTTATCTAATCATGTCCATCATCTCAAAATTGTCGGCATGTTGGGCGATACTCAATAAAAATGACCTCTACTCACAAAGCCGGTCTCATATATAATAAAATAATGAAACAATATAAAATCTCTTCGGCACGTAGGCGGTATATGCTAGAAATATACACAATCTCTCATACATCCTCGCTATCTTTGGCATGCATGCCAATATGTGATAAAAAATACAACTATCTCTCAGCACACAAGCTGGTATATATCACGAAAATTACTATCATACATTAAATATCAAAAGCCCCATATCAAGCATCTCAAGGTAGATGTCCTCCATATATGTATCACCTGTACCCTCTGCCTCTTGGGTCCCTGTTGGCGCCTCACCAAGAGCTGGTCTCTGTGCACTAGTAGCCTCTCATTTCTCTGGCCTTGGAGCTTGATGGCCCTCGTGCTCTCCACACTTATCTTGGGGATCTTATCCTCTCACTTGACTCCTGTTGTGCCCGGTACTCTCCATAGGATAGAAATTCTATCCCGGCCACCATCAGCTGGTCCTAGTAGTATCTAGCCTCACCTAGGGCATCCCATAACCTAGATATAGGAACATTATGAGGTGGTCCCATAGGTCTCAGCCCCTATACCTATCCTGTGGGACCCTATCCCACTCCTACCTATGAACTGGGACCCGATCCTGGTGCCTGTGGTGGTGCCCCCTACCTTTGTGCCTGTAACTAGGCTTGTAAGACCACAATCTATGTCTAAGGTGTGGAAAACTAGCCCCAGTAAACCTGCCACATGTGCCTGTAAGGCCACCACCTAACCATCACCCTCCTCTCCATCTCCATCCCCACCACC
Organism: Taxus wallichiana var. yunnanensis; assembly: GCA_018340775.1. Taxonomy (NCBI): domain Eukaryota; kingdom Viridiplantae; phylum Streptophyta; class Pinopsida; order Cupressales; family Taxaceae; genus Taxus; species Taxus wallichiana. Next base: position 650,561,632 of record CM031237.1, read on the forward strand.
ATCCATCTGGGTCTGCAGACTAGCCACATGTACATGTAGCTCTACTACCTCCGCCTCTACGCTCTCTAGCTATGTCTGCACTATACCCAACTGGGTAATTAGAGTAGCCACCTACCCCTATAGGGCATCTCTCTATACCATGATGGTGGCTAGATCTCAACTACCCTAGTCTAGGTGGTATGGCTCATAAATGAGCCGCCCACCACTATTTATACATGTCTATGCACCAGGTGTCATCTATCCGTTGGTCCACTGCCTGCTCCTCCTACCCTGTGGACACTATAGGCTATGGTAGAGGTAAGGTCCTCTCCACATCATCTCTCTAGTACTGTGGGAAGGGCGGAGGTACATCTTGTAATATCCTAAACTACCACCAAACTCTGTCCACTGGGATCATCTCACGCTCCCTAAGACAACAACCATGTATCCATCTCAAAATCTGGAGCTCAGCTAACTCCTCATGCATATTCCTATATGAGGGGAATACCACATATGGACTCCATACAATGTCCACTCCAAAGAACCCCTCCAAAAACCACCAGAAATAGGCCACATCATGTGTAGGCTTGTCAGATCTCCACTCCCCAATAGCCGGCACCCATCACCTATACCCCACCCACACAAATCTTTGTAGGAATGCATCAACTTGGGGCATCCCTATTGCCACACACAAGCTATGTGCTCATAAGACCAGTAGTGTTGTAAGAAGGTACATCATAGGCTAAACATGCACAGCCACCCATATGCCCATAACTCTCTATACAATCGCACCAGGGAATGCTTTGGTGCCTGGAAAAAGTGGGTCTCCTCTATCATCATGTCATGGAGTACCCCCATCAATGATCGGGGAAAATGTCCACCCTCTACATCGGGTATTGCAAAGCGGACACTACCATCAAAAGAACCACTAACCTCGTCTCCTCTCCGATGTTCTAGGTACATCTCTCTCCATATCGAATCTTTGGAACTATGGAATGTCGGCTCATCCATCCCCTCACCAAACACCATCGGCATCAGCTCCTTCGATGCCTTGGAGGAGATCAAGTAGACATGTGTACCCAATATGGGTAGTCGTATAATCTTGAACACATCCTCTAGGGTGACTATTATCGACCCATCAATAGGTGGAATGTGTTGGTCACGGAATCCTATCTATCGATGAGCATGACCATCAAACTAGGCTATCGACTACATGTCGGTATTTCCGAATCCACTCATGCCCACTACCTCCACATGTTGCAGCTCCTTGGGGGTCGCTATGTTGTGCACTATCACAAGTAGGGGTGGAACCCTATCCCACATGCATAGCTGATCTCTCCCCTGCATCCAATACAAACAATACATTAATCTACATTTATCACACCCACATTTTCCCCTATCATTTCCTAACAACCTGTTTTACCCCTACTCATCTTAATCACCTAGCCCACATCACTTTTAGACCCTTGTTCCCCAAAACCTGATTGGTGTCGGTTCCCTTTAATGGACCCCAGTCACCCCTTTACCAGCATCGGTCACCTATTTAGTGACCGATACCAGTTCAACCTTACCGATGCCAGCCACACTTGACCAACACTTTGGTCACTATCACAATAAAAATTTATGATCCTCAAAACCCTCCTTTCTCAAAAACCTCCCACCTCACCCCTTTTACCCACCAGAAGTTACCTAATCCTACCCTTACACCTCAATCCATTCCCCCTTTCCCATTTAATGAAACCAAAACTACAACAACAATATGTGAATCATCTACTCTATTTAATGAAATATAACTAGATTTGGATGCCTACGTCATCATCTTTGCCGTCATCTCGATGGCATGTTTGGTCTTTGCACATGTGGCCCGCTTGATCCCTCTCCACCTCTCGCCATCACCAAATCGCTACCCAAAACCAAATCAAATCACTCACACTGATCTTGTGGACCCGCTTCTCACCAACAAATCACCCACCATTCACACTACCAACTCAATGCTCCATTTCATCCGGGAACTTCTCTCTCTTTTCTCTCTCTTTTTTCGTTTTCTCCAATTGTAATATGATAAATGAATAATAAAAAACATGGATTTTTTTTTAACAAACTGATCAACCGACGCTAGTTTTCCTTTCACGCATCGGTCTCATGCCCTACCTTGCCATGGAAGGTTTCCCTATACCGATGTCGATTACCCTTGATCGACATTGGTCACCCTCACCTACACATTGCCCTACGTTTTACCCTCTTACCCTACCCCTCCCTCCTTTTTTTTTTAAACCTCATTCAACCTTCACCCAATATGTTTACCCCACCTAACCTTTACCATGACCATTTACCTCACCCTCTGGACCTCATCATTGAATGCATGCCCTTGTCCTCATATGGGGACTCCTTATTTTACCCCTACCTTGGCCTTACCTGTGTCGTGACCTAGGTATTTAGACTTGGACCATCGCTAGTGACCTTTGACCTCATGTGTTTACTATACCTTGCGGCATTGTTACCTATGTTGATTGACCTAATGACCTTACCTAGCCTATATCCATGACCGTTTATCCTAATGCTATCTTTAGTGTACTGGAATATACCTAAATGTTCTGCGCACCTACCATACGTCGTGTTTCCTAACCATATTATATACCTTGATACTCGGAATCACTTCAACCTTGTTTGGATAAACCTATCGATCTTAGATGATGTAGAGTTTGCCTACTCTTCAACCTAGTAGCGTGCACCGCTTTATACATGTGCGTGTTTTCGATTGTTGCTACCTTTGACCCCGACCCATTACTTAGATTACTTGAGTATAACTTTAAACCCTTTTTGCTGTTCCCTACCTTCACCTTGCTCACATTTACCTTTTATCAAATCACTCACCAATTCTTCCTTCTACCTCGTCAGTTCTCTGGTTTGAGGGGGATCACCATCACCCACACATGGGGTAACCACATCTTATTTTTGTTAATGTCGCTTACCAATACAAGCTACACAACAAAAGGGGCAAAATGTAGACACTAAAATTAGGTCACACTCCCCTTTGGTCCCTTGACAAATAAACACCCTTCATCACATTAACCTAGCCATGACCCCCTTCACCTCACTAATATTAATTTAATTAATCTAATTAAATTAATTCATTATCCTCACCATATTTATTATTTAAATATCTTAATTTAGATAATATCCACACATGCACCTCACCTGGACACCTCATCAAGCCAACTCACCCTAATACTTATTCTTAGTAGATTTCCATAACTAACTAAGACTTACCCAAACCCTTAAAATCAAGGCCTAAATTCTCTCTAACTACATTCCACATGCATACAAGATGCTTCCAAAGTGTAATCTGTGAATTAATGACATGAGATCTAAGAAAATCAAGAGGATCTCCCTAGTTTAGTAAACCTAGGAAATCCCACCTTGAATGATGCCAGTTACCCCTAACCGTCTTTGGTTAAGCCGGAACCACTGTTGGTCACCTTTTAATCCCCAAAACAACCTTATTTTGGAGGTTAGAAAATATTGGGAACATTCCTGAGAGATATTGCATCTTTTGAGAATGAATTTCAGTGAGAACACACATGCAAGGAAGGAGATCAAGCATTTTCTCCTACCCAGCCATCCAACAATCACCCCAGCAAGGAGTTGATCCAATCAAGCAAGAAGGAGAGCACATGCAGCCCATGCAGGAGCTTTCCAACATTTGGTGATCCTCAGCAGCATTTAAACCCTTACCAGCACCTTCACTTATCACTCACAAGCACCCAGGACCAGAATCCAAGTAAGTGGAACATTATACTCCTCTGGTTCATTTCATTTTGTCATTATATTGTCACCCTTTGTTCTCTTGGCCATCCATAAACCTCTGTTAATACTCACCCCTCCATATACCCATTAAAACCTCACCAAATCCCTCCCAAACCACCTAATACCTCATTCCAACCAACCAAATTCCTCTGTGTAATCACAAAGCAAACCCAAAACCCATTCTCGTGGTATTCCCAGCTTTTCCACATAACCAAAACCGATTACACCCAACCACCGTCGGTCACCCTTAACTAGCATCAGTCTTTGTATTTTCCCATACAACCTAGAACAATGACCTATCCACCTAATTCCACATCACCCTTATTCACTTGTGATCTACCTGAGACCTCTATTAGACCTGCAAAGACCTAGAACCAACTACTTGACCTTTGGATCTTAATTTAACCTAGCCTGTTAGATTAGATCTTTCTTATTGTGTTTTAAGTGAGATACCTAAATCATTTAAAATTACAATAGTATTTATTTTACTAGTCACATTAATTTTTTTAAAACAAAGGGGTGTGACAAACATCTAGGGAGTATCACACTTCACGAGATCTAGCACACGCGCTAGTAGTTCACCGCACATATTGTTTAACTCTTTTTGGTGGTCTTGTTTTGCATTATAGGTAGTTCCTCCTAGCCAAAAGGAAGCTCTCACGATTAGTTGTGGATTCAGAAGTCATACACATGCAACAACCCATCAACCAACATTTGAACAGGTATTCCTCCTATGCTCACATTCCTATCTGTTCATCAATATTTTGAAGAAACACTCTAAGAATCAGGTGAAGTAGTATGGAAGAAGTTTTACTTGTCCCACAAGCCTCCAAAAATAGCCTCCAAGGACAAATTCAAATTTCCAAGGAGGTGGAGTGTTTCATACTCCAAAATTTGACTTACACAACTCTTACACAAACTTACACATTAACTAATAAATACAAAATCCAACAACTTCTATAATTACTTTCCCATATCCAAATTTGATTTATTTAACTTTTAACCATATGTTTTCTCACATTAATCTACCACAATTTAATTAAATAAAAGAAAGGAACACATCACTAATAAAATACATACAAACAATAAATAAAATTTAACCACATTAATAATTACACAAAACCCATGGTCACATTTAAAGGTGATCCCCCATGGGAATCCCTAGCAACAAACAAACACAACACAATAAAACAAGTTGCCATGGTGACCTTGTTGAATTCACCTAGAATTCCATTGTGGTTGGTCTCCAATCCCCTGATGTTTTTTGTGATATTTAACCTACAAAACAAAAATACCTCCTTCGGCCTCATGGCCATATCAAAACATCCAAAATGAATATAAATGTAATTCCAAAATCATCTATATAAATGAATCACAACAACATCAAAGTAACAACTACATCATTTGCATTTTAATCAACAACTATATCATCATCATATAATGTCTATTTTCTAGGTCTACTCACAATATCCAAAATCACATGTCCGAACAACATTCATAAAACATCCATGTCAAATAGTATATCATCATCCACATATGAGTGTCTCTAATAATCATCGTGCATCATAACCAAATCAAGATCACAATAATCCATGATCAAATATCTAACATCATACTAAATCAAAGCATAATAATGTCCATAACATAAACAAAAGTATCAAAATAAGCATCCAAAGGTGTCAAAGGGAAGTGGGCACTACATCCCCTCCCCTTAGACTCAACTTCCTCCTGGAAGTCACTAGAACAAATGTGGAAACTGAACTCGTAATAAGGTAGCATCCTCCCATGTAGTTACTGGTCTCATCATATCTATCCCACTACACCCAAACCTGATCAACCTCTCTACCTCGAAGGCCCAAGGTCTTGTGATCTAGGATGTGAACAGGCTCCACCATCACCTACCCCTGATCCTGTACCTGCAATGATTTCCAATCTAACACATGAGAAGGATCTGCAACATATCTCCTGAGAACTAAAACATGAAAAACATCATGTATGCGAGACAAGCTTGGGTGGCAATGCTAGATGAAGGCCAAATGGCTAATATGCTCCAAAATATCAAAAGGACCAATGAATCTAGGAGCTAACTTAGAACCTTTTCCATAACGGATAGGGATCTTGTGTGGCTTGACATGAAGGAACACCTTCATGCCCACATCGAAACTATGGTAGATCCTATACTAATCCACGTACTTCTTCTACCTATCCTATGCCTATTGCAATCTCTTCCTTATCAACACCACCTATTGCTCCATGTCATATAGAAGAGCTGTTCCAAGAGATACTCTATCCTCTAACCTGTCCCAGCTAAGAGGTCTCCTGCACTCTCTACCATACAAATCCTGAAAAGGATCCATGCCTATGGAACTCTAAAAACTATTATTGTAGGCAAACTCCACTAAGTACAGGTACTCCTCCCATTTAGACTATTGATCCATCACATACATCCTAAGCATGTCCTCTAAAATCTGATTCACCCACTCAGTCTGTCCATCTATCTTAGGGTGATATGTTGTGCTGAAGTTTATTCTCATCCCGAGGACATACTACATGGTAGTCTAGAAATGGGAAGTGTACAAAGGATCACGGTCACAAATGATCTTCCACAGAATCTTGTGCAACCTGAAAATCTCATCCAAATATACCTATGCCACTACTCTAGCTGTATAAGTGGTCTTCTCTGGAGAAAAGTGATCCTCTTTTGTCAATTTATCAACCATGACCATAGTAGCATCATGGTGATATATTGACATCAGTATCCCAACAATGAAATCCATGAAAATGGTGTCCCACTTCTTCCAAAGATAGCATGGGGATAAAGATGGCTGTTTGATGTTGATGCTCATCCTTAACTCTCTAGCACTCTAAACATCATAACAAGAACTAGGCCATGTCTCGACAAAGTCCTATCCAATGGTACAACTATCTCAAGGTGGTCTGCATCTTCTTCACCTCGGGATGGGCTGAATAGGGTGCATGATGTGCCTCTACCAAGATTTCCTACCTCAAGCCTCCATCTCTAGGAACATAAATCTAGCCTTTGTGCCTAGAGAAGACCATCTACCTTTAATAAAAAACCATAAAAATTCCCCTCAAGGGGTCTTTGAGACTTGATCTCTACTCGTACTACAATGTAGAACCTATCAAGAGGAAGTTGCTAAAGAATCCTACGCAAAAAATCCATGCTCATTATTGTGGTCATAACCACATGTTTCCATCTACTAAGAGTGTTTACTACCACATTATCCTTCCCCTTCACATGATCTATCTCCATATCATACTTACAAGGAAAATCCATCCAATGCCATTGACAAGTGTTGAGATTGGGTTGTGTGAATAGGTGATGAAGACTCAAATGATTTGTCCTGAGTGTGAATCTCTGACTAAGAATAAAATTCCTCCATCTAACCAAAGCATGCAAAATTGTTGCAAGCTCAAGATCATGAGTCAAATAATTAAGCTCATGATATTTGAGTTTGCGAGACTCAAAATCCACTACTCTACCCTCTTCCATCAACACACCTCCAATCCCTGCCAATGAAGCATCCGTGTAAATGAAAAACTCACCCTGTGGATCTAGCACTGCAAGAATGGGTGTCATAGTGAGGCACTCCTTCGGTATCCCGAAGGCCTTCTTGCATCAGTTTGACCAAACAAATTTCTTCCCTTTCCTCGAAGGTAAGTGATAGGGTGTGTAATCGTAGAGAAGTCTGAATAAATCTCCTAGTATCCTCGCTAATCCCATGAAGTTGTGCACCTCGGTCACTATAGTGGGTGTTGGCCAATCCATAATGGCTCTAATCTTGGAAGGATTGACTATGATACCTTCCCCAGAAATGATATGACCTAAATATTGTACCTCTATCTGAAAGAAAGTACACTTCTCCAAGTTCCTATAAAGTTGTTGCTCCCGAAGACACTAAAGAACTTGGCGAAGGTGCCCCTCATGCTCCTCACGCATACATGAGTATATCAAAATTTCATCTAGGAAGATGAGCATGAAGTGATCTAAGAAGGTCCTAAATACCCCATTCATCAAACTCATGAACACTGTGGGGGCATTAGTCAAACCAAAAGGCACCACTGTGAACTCATAGTGCCCATATCTCATGTGGAAGGTGGTCTTATGAATGTCCACCTTTGAAATCCTCAACTAATGGTACCCTAACTTAAGATCAATCTTAGAGAACATAGTGGCTCCCTTCATCTGATCAAACAAGTCTTCAATATGTGAAAGGAAATAATGATTCTTGATCGTTACCTTATTCAATTGGTGGTAATCAATACACAACCGTAAGGATCCATCCTTCTTCTTCACAAAGATCATCGGTGCACCCCAAGGGGATACACTAGGATGGATAAGGCCTTTCTCCAAAAGGCCCTCAAGTTATAACTTGAGCTCACAGAGCTCTGGGGTGGTCATCCGATAAGGTTCTTGTGAGATAGGCTCTGCTCTAGGAACTAGATCTATATGAAAATAAATCTCACGTGGGGGTGGTAACCCTAGTAGCTCCCCTAGAAATACATCTAAAAACTCTCTCAAAATGGGATGATCATCTAGTGATGGTCCACTAGACCCATCCTCTGATCTATCACTTGACTGTAACAACATACATCTGATAACCCCATCACACACACCGCTTAAGCTGCATAGTGGAGATGGTGTGAATAGAAATGGGTCTCTTGACCCCCGAAATCACTAACTCAACTCCCAAATCATCTACATAAGATATAGTCTTGTGATAATAATCCATCCTAGCCCTGTGTGTAGATAACCAATCCATACCCAAAATGACTCCATATGAGCCCAAAGGAAGGATACAAAGATTTGAGGTAGTGGTTAAAGGTCCCGGATCCACTACATAGTCTTTAATTAAGTATTCTAAAGAGATCTTGGCTCCGAAGCCATCTCAACATCCCAACTATGACCCCGCTAACTACCACTAGCCTACATCGCTCTACTAAAGATGGTGCAATGAAAGAATCAGAAGAACCAAAATCAAACAATATAGAGGTAGGAATACCAGCAATGCTACATGTGGTCTCAATGACTGTGCTCTGATGCTCTACCTAGTGGTTCTCGACTGCTGCATAAATCCTGTGGTTGTGTCCCATGTCACTAACCATAGGCTTAGAGATTTGTGTCTTACTCTTATTGTTAGGGTTCTGTAGGCGGTCTCTCCAAAAGTGTCTAGTAACTCCATAACCAAAACATCCTCCTAATCCTCTCCAATGATTAGCAATTCCAGTAGGTGCCCTGAAGTTCAGTAGCATGGATCTTGACGATCCGGCTATAGTCTGTTGAGGTCTCTGCCGGTGAGGTCCCACCGACCGAGCTCTAGGTCCACCATGTGTCCTGATGGGACCCTTAGGAGGCCTCATACTCGACCTATCTATGCATTAGCTCTCTGTTGAGGTCTATGAGGTGGGTGGGACTACTACTGCTGCCACTATGGCCTAAAGGATTACTTGTGCTAAATGCTTACCACCACGAGGAAGAGGTACTGACCCCATTAATATACTATCCTACATCTATTATATGTGGCTCTAGACTTAGTCTCTAGCCTCGCTAAGTCTTCCCCTGAGTCTCCTCTGCTATATCGGCCTTCTCGATGGCCTCAACTAATGTATGTGGGTAGTGTATCAACACTGCACCTCCAATATCTAAATTCAGAGCCCTAGATGAACCTATGAATCCATACCTACTCATCCTGCATGTACTCTACCTACTGGAGTAGATCCAAATCTACTCTCATACTCTGCTACTGAAAGAGATGCCTTTTGGAGGTCGTGGAACTTGTTGATCCTCTATTATATGAACCTCTGTGACAAGTATCTACTCCTAGATCTCTCCTTAAATAGCTCCTAAGTCACTTTCTTAGAATATACATAAAGCTTATGATCCTCTCTGTCCTCCACCATACTCCTGTTCCATCCCTTAGTAGATGGATCGCAACATGAGCTTTCATGTTATTAGAACAAGAACAAATCTTGAAGTAATCGCTCAAGCTCACTAGCCAGGCCTCTGCCTTAAATCCACCCATGTCACCTGAGTAATGTGATGGCTGAAGCTTCAAGATCTCTCTAATGTGATCTACAACTATGGTCTGATGGCCCCTAGGTCTCCTTGCATGCTCATCCCTAAGCCTAGGGCTCTTAGACCTCTCTCTATGCTCTAAAACATGGTCACCATATCCCCTCTATGGTAAATCTAACCTGGATGACTCTGCATGGGAGTTATCTCCTCTATGCTCCTCGCTGGGTTGAGGAGATACTTGACCCTCGATGGAAGGGGCTCTGTCATGACTGGCTACATGTCCTCCTCCTAATCCTCTACGTAGAGTAGTATTGACATCTTGAAGAGTCTACAAAATCTAGGGTAGGATGGCTACTACACCCTAATCTGGTGGTAGTGGTAAGTCTGAGTGTATGTGAAAATTCACCCCACCCCGTCTACACCTCTTGTATAGACCAAAGTGAGAGTTAGTTCATGTTTCAAATTTTTATTCAAATTCCATGTTTACTAAAAATATGAAATTTCTAAACTAACTTGTTTTCTATATTTCAAAAAAATGTGCTAGGTTTATGTTTCATGTCCCAAGTTTTCTTATGTGCCCAATGGTCAAAGATTTTGAACCATCACTCGATACCAAGTGTGATGCCCATTAAAACAACTCACTTGAGACCCAAGAAAAAAACCTAGGGTTAGTTAGGAAAATTATGGAATAATATTTTTTTGAAGGTTACAAGACAAAATTTAACACTAATAGGTTCTGGAACAAGTTTAATCCAAGAAAACATACTTTTCTTTTATTATAATTATCAGAGGTCACAAGGTCCAAATTTTAGGGTTAGAAGTTTTAGTTAGGTACAAGGGTAAATTAACACCATACTCACTCTCAAATAGGATTAGAGTTTTAAATTTATTTTGCTCACCCTTAATGCATTCAAAATTTCCCTAAATCATTCCCATTGGATAAGAAATTTTCTCACCTTTCAAATGATATACAGAAGTCCTCCTAACTCCATGTATAACTCTAGTTATGAGCCGGAGGGCCTTGGGAGTCAAATTTTCCCCAAGGGGACACGTGTCGAGTGGGGAAGAAGACCCTTTGTCGGTTGGTGGGTCATGGGGTGGTGTTTGTAATTTTTCTTGGGTAGGGAGAAAATACCAATTTGTGCCTACGCACCCGTGGGTCTGTCAGAACACGTGGCATTTAACTAGCTAGGCGGGGAGAAGGTGAGGGAAGGGCGAGTGGTGGAAGAGTTTGGGAGATTTCACCGAGGGGGAGATAAGGGGTAAAAGGCACGTGTAGGTCCACATGTCTCGTGGGGGGAATAGCACCAAGGTGAGGGTAGGAGTGTGGGGGCCACAGGGATTTCAAATAATTTTTTCAAAAACAATAATTTCAAAGGGGAAAAAGGTAAAAAAATCCCAATTTTTTTAAAAAAACCAAGGACTAAAATGATGCCGCACCTCCCCATTGCCCTATGAGGACATGTGGCATCCTATGATTGGATGCGAGAATGCTGGAGGAAATTTTAAAAATTTTCCCAAGATTATTTCTAAAAAAAGATTCCAAGGATTTTCAATGGAAAATTTCGGACATGGCCCGGGCCCGTCAGGGAAAATTTTCCCAAATTTTCCTGCCAAGGAAGGAAAATTTCAAAGGGTCATAATTTTTTCTATAAATAATAGTTTTGGGTAAACGAGGAATTTCTGGAAAGCTCTCATGCCCTCTTTCCACAAGAATCATAAATTTTACATTTAGATAAAGTTTAAGGGGTTAATTTTATGAAAATGATTTGCAGGATTTTAAAAAGCCAAGTAGTAATTTTTGACTTATAAATTTTTGTTCAATTTGATGTCCTCCTTCACTCAACATGAAAAATAGACATGAAGGATTATTCTAGGAAGGATTTAGAATGTTTTAGGAAGGTAAATTTGCTCAATTGATTCCAATTCAAAGTTTTCCAACAATTGACAAAAACAAATGTGAAAGGGTTTAGGCTTGGATTTTGTAATGTTCTAAATTAATTCTTAAGTGTTCTTTGTCAATTTGAGTTCCTTGATAATACAACATGCTAAATTTTGATGTTTCCAAGTTGATTATTATGTCCAGGCCTAAACTATACATTTTGATTAAATTTATTTGTTAGTTTTAAATTTGCAACAGAGATCCATTTCTAGAGAATTTGTATATCGATTTCATCATTCAAGTGTGGTATTTCATCTCTGATCTAATATAATACATTCAGTTGTTTTAAACAAACCATTCTAAATCAAAATGTAATACTGAATTCCATTTTACACATTTTCAAAGATACAAAATATTGCATTATTTCCACATGCATTTCTTCTTTTCAAACAGAGATCTAACTGTCTCTTTTGCCATACAATGAAACATTTAATTAAATCCATGGTAGACTTAAGTGTTTTCCTTCTTCAAGCAATCATGAAAACACAAAAGACAAATTTCATTCTCCCAAGCACAATAAAGAGGTGGGTGAAAATATGATAATTTACTTGCACAATCACAAAGGTCCACACCCCAAAGGACTGAAAATTAAATAAAATGTAAGAAGAGTGCAATCAAAACTTGCAACATGATTAATAAAATGCATTAAATGGGTCTAAAATCAACGTTCCAACCATAGGTATGGTTGGTAAATTAAATTTAGAGGTATGGGACAAGTTTTACTTGTCCCACAAGCCTCCAAAAATAGCCTCCAAGGACAAATTCGAATTTCTAAGGAGGTGGAGTGTTTCATACTCCAAAATATGACTTACACAACTCTTACACAAACTTACACATCCCTTAACTATTAAATACAAAAGTCAACAACTTCTATAATTAATTTATCATATCCTAATTTGATTTATTTAACTTTTAACCATATGTTTTCTCACATTAGTCTACCAAAAATTAATTGAATAAAAGAAAGGAACACATCACTAATAAAATACATACAAACAATAAATAAAATTTAACCACATTAATAATTACACAAAACCCATGGTCACATTTAAAGGTGATCCCCTCCATGGGAATCCCTAGAAATAAACAAACAAAACACAATAAAACAAGTTGCCATGGCATACTTATCGAATTCACCAAGAATTCCATTGTGGTTGGCCTCCAATCCCCTCGATGTTTCATGTGATATTTAACTTGAAAAACACAAATACCTCCTTCGGCCTCGTGGCCATATCAAAACATCCAAAATGAATATAAATGTAATTCCAAAATCATTTATATAAATGAATCACAACAACATCGAAGTAAAGCAACCACATCATTTACATTTTAATCAACAACTATATCATCATCATATAATGTCTATTTTCTAGGTCTACTCACAATATCCAAAATCAAATGTCCAAACAACATTTATAAAACATCCATGTCAAATAGTATATCATTATCCACATATGAGTGTCTCTAATAATCATCGTGCATCATAACACAATCAAGATCACAATAATCCATGATCGATATATAACATCATACTTAATCAAAGCATAATAATGTCCATAACGTAAACAACAATATCAAAATAAGCATCCAAAGGTGTCAAAGCGAAGTGGGCACTACAAGAGTGGGCTACATCATGCATAGCCCTAGCCCCTAACACCCCACCAACTAGCACCCATTGACTATAACCAACCTGGACCATACCTGGATCAAATACATCCAACCAAGGCAACCCAATTAGATGAACATACACAATGTACTCATATGCCCAACAATGAAGATGAAAAATGCAAGATAAGTTGAACCTCTGTAGTCTCTTGTAGGCCCATAATTACCTGTATAGTTGTACTAAGTAGGTAGGTGCTTGGGAAAAAAGATTCCTCTCCTCCATCATATCATGAAGAAATCCCATCAGTGCTCATTGGAAGCTCCCACCCTCTACATATGGCCACGAGAAAATAACACACTACCTCTATTATCAAGACCACTAGCCTCATCTCCTTAGAATGAGTCATGTACATCTCTCCATAACTCAGGATGGCACTATGAAACCTCGTCTCCACCATCCCCTCTTTGAATATTGTCATCATTAACTCCTCTAATGCCTCCAAAGAAATATAACACACCTGCACTCCTACTATCGGCATCCATAGAATCCTGTAAAACATCCTCGAAGGTGACGCTCATCTCACCTATTGACAAATGGAACTTGTTGGTTGTAGAATCCCATCTATCGATGAGAGCAACCATCAAAATCGGATCACAAGCTATACACCTATAATGTCAAATCCCAATTAGACCCACCTCAATCATGTGCCTCCACTCCTCATCAGTCACATCCCCTTGAACATCTAATAATAAGGGAGGTACCATATCCCACATCCATAGCTAGTCCCTTGCCTACACCCAAAAAAAAACACTATTGTCAAAACCTTTCCCTACCAAACACATATTGTACCCAACAAACCTTTTCCCCAACCCTTATTACTTATTGTACCCACTCTACTGATTTTCCTTGTTAAACCAATCAATTCATGCACCTTATACTTGTCCCCTACTCATTACCCTTTGTAAACATACTAACCTTACCGTTATCACTCCCCTTACTTCTATCTCCCATACCTTACCTTTATTTTCCTAGCCTTTTCTACATATTGATCTATTCTCCTCTAAAACCCAACCGACATCGGTTCCTTTTTACTAGCATCGGTCCTCTTGTGATCGACATCGATCACTTGCTATATAACTAATGTCAAAATTTTCCAATCGACATCGCCAACGCTTGACCGATGTCAATCATTGTCGTAGAGCCAAAACTATTTGAACCCCCATTTTTTCAAATTTTTTCAAAACTAGCCTAATCACCCATCCTACCCTACCCAAAGCTAACCTAAACCCCTCCCCACCCCTATTTACCCAACCTCGACTTCCCCCTCCCTCATTTCACCAATTTTAACCACAAATTTAATTATATTTCCCTACCCAAAAACCCATACCCATATCTCCCTTTTCTATTTACATACAAAGAAAGGTTGAGACCCTACCTCATACCAAAAAATCGGTGTGGTGGCACAACCGACCATTGCACTAGTAGCCCACCCGACCCCTCTTCTACCTCTTCCATCACTAGATCTGCTCCTAACCTCTAACCAATCAAATCTCTCGCCCCAACCTCATGGACCCACCTAGCTGGCTCCTCTCACCAACCGGTACTCTCCACCTTAGCTAGGTATGCTACCTTGTCCTTTTCTCCATGATAATTATA
This sequence comes from Taxus wallichiana var. yunnanensis, assembly GCA_018340775.1. Taxonomy (NCBI): domain Eukaryota; kingdom Viridiplantae; phylum Streptophyta; class Pinopsida; order Cupressales; family Taxaceae; genus Taxus; species Taxus wallichiana. Next base: position 650,576,659 of record CM031237.1, read on the forward strand.
GAAGTGAAAAGTTCTCTTTCATTTTCTCAAATGATTTAATATAACAATGATTTTAAAAATATAGAATTTTTGGTTTTATAAACCCACCCCAACCTGACTAATGTAGGTCCTCTTTGTGCCCTAGGAAATTGAAGTCGGTCACCCTCTGGCGGCATCGATCTACCCCGCCATCTGTTTATTCTTACTACGCTGCCCTTTTCCTACCATCATTTGTACCCACGTCCCTCTTTATCATCCCGAAAACCCATTGACCTATACCTACACACCCAACCTACCCTTACCTTTCCTTTACCGCCATCTTTTTGGTTGTTATTTTCACTATACCTTAGCACTACCCATGCCGTGACCTATATGCCTAAACCTAGAACTTTATTTGTGACCTTTTGACCCTTCGTGCTTGTTGTACCTTACAACCTGGTTACCCGTGTTGTTTGGCCTACCAACCTTACATTTCCTATTATCGTGTTGTTTATCCTGACCTAACCTTTGGTGTACCAAACATACCTAAATGTTCCTACACCTGACCTCTGTTGTGTTTCTACACCATATCCTATACCTTGATACCGGAATCACTTTGACCTTGTTTGGATAGACCTATCGACTTTGGTGATGTAGAGTTTTCTAGTTCTTCAATCTGTACGATGCCACAATATATACATTCGTGTGCCTTCGACTATCACTACCTTTAACCCTAGCCCATTTCCATGTTTGGCTAAGTTGACCTCTACCCCATTACCCATTTTTACCTTCACCTACCATACCCACACCCGCCTACCTACCCATTGATTATGTGGATATTCCTATGTCCACACTTATTGCATCTTGTGATGATGATGCATGTTTTGCTCATCCTAATAGCCTTACCTTGCCTATGGCCTCGACCCTTATCCAAAAAAACCTTGACCTTTTGACCTTTTGGATGTACCATAACCACACCTACATGTTCTTGCATTTTTCATTGTTGAGTGCCTAGACCATATCCTTTACCTTAGATACCAGACCTCAATAACCTTTATTTAGATTACCTTAATGACCCAACTAAAATACATTTATTATGTTGAGAAATTGTTGTATCTCATGGAATTTCACAATGCATGCGTACGTCTGAATGCTCAACCTAATCACCCACCCTACCTCTTACAATCACCACACCCTCAACCATTACCTTCTTCACACCTAACCATGTTTTCTCAATCCACCCACCTCCTCATTTTATAAAACCACTCACCACTTCCTTTTCTCACCTCATTGGTTCCTACTTTGAGGGGGCTACCTTCACCCACGCAGGGAAACACCATCTTCACTTACACTCAACAAAACCACATCTTTTTTTTTTTTCATTGGCACTTACCAATACAAGCTACGCAACAAAAGGGGGAAAATGTAGACACCCAAATTGGGTCACACTCCCCTTGGTCCCTCATCAAATAAACAACTCAAAAATATTCACCTAACCATGGCAACTCTTCCACCCCACATTAATATTTACTTAATTAAATTTTTTTAATTATTACCCACCCTCACAATATACATTACTTAATTATTTTAATTAAGCTAATTTCCACCTCACCTAGACACCTCACCTAGCTACCTCACCTTAGACCTATTCTTGGAATGTTTCCATAACTAACTAAGACTTGATCCCACTTACCTTAATGAGCTAAGAATTAGTTCAACCATACAAATAAATGCTTACTATCACTCTAACCACCTTCCTACTCATAAAAACATAACGTCCATGCTAATCTGCAGATAAATGAACAAACATGATCAAAAAGATGTGAGATCTGCCAATTTTATTAAACCTAGGGAATCCCATCTTAACCAATTCTGGTCACCCCTAAACCGATGCCAATCAACCTGAAACCACCGTCGGTTACCATTTATTCACCTTAGAAACCTTTTTTTGGGTTGGCACATTCTGAGATCAAGGAGATGAGAAGAGAGCTACATGCAAGTAGAACCAGAGTCTTTTCACATTTGCAGACATCCACAACCAACACTAGGATAGATCTAGAGGTATTACACTCACGGAAGCATTCTAGGAAGCACTACATGGCACCAAACACCATTCTTCGATTAACTACATGTCACCATATAGCTATCAAAATAGTATCACAAAGTAAGTGTACCCTCTACTTTGGCATAGTCTATTTTAGTATAATAGCCTTTTTTATTTTTGATATCAGTGTATACTTTGCATGTTCATTTCCCATCTCCTACCTACTTGTAGACTCATCCATTCCTCTACCCACACCACCAAATCACCCATACTCACCTGTTATACACCTCTGAGTATACCTAAGACCTTTACAGACCTCCCCATCCACCCTTACATCTTTTTTTAACCTCATCTCAAACCCCATTAACAAATCTTATTGAATCTTATCATCTCGACTACACCGACGCCGGTTACCCATAACCATCATTGGTTCGCCTAACCTTAGTCGGTTATACCATGACCAATGTTGGTGTTTTTGTTTTCCAACACTATGCAAACCAATAACCACTCACCTACCAAAACAACCCAAACACCTTATCCAACCCTGCTAAGACTTTATTTGTGACTGCAAACCACCTACACAAACCGTAACTTTGACCAAATACCTTGACCCACATAATTTTTAGTATTTAATTGGATCGACGATAATAGTAATTTAAGGTACCCAAATCAAAATACTAGCACTAGATTCATTTATGTACATATTTCAGCTATTTCCCACTTGTTTTATAAAATAGTGGATTGGCAGCCTTCTAGGGAGTATCACACTTTCTAGACCTAGCATACGCTAGGAAGTCCACTATCCTATATTGTTTAACTCTTATTTGGTGGTCTTTTTTTATTTTAGGTAGTTCCTCCTAGCCAAAAGGAATCTCTCATGGTCTGCATTAGATTGAGAAGTCATAACACGTGCATCAACCTCCAAACCAACACAATAGGTATTCCTTCTTGCCCTTACCCTTATCTATTTTGTCTCAATAACATAAAGAAAATGGTGAAACAATTTAATAATATTGATGTTGATGTTATATATGAATTTATGATGAGATATTAAGATATTGAATAGTTTATATGTATTTGGTATGATGTTAGATGTGTATATGTTGATATGCTTGTAGGCTTATGCTCTAACTATATTTTTAATATGAAAAATGATCAATGTGGGAAGCTTTCCTAGGATGATTTTCATATTTGACTTTGATATGAAGGATGTTCAATGTGAAAATACTTTTGTAATGATATCGATTCTATCCTTTAAGGGATTTATCTACGATTTTGATTTTATTTTGGATAGCCATCCTTCCTAGGATGAGTCTATATTTCGATTGACAACTATCCTTTAAGGGTTCTATATTTATTTTGAAAGTAGGATTAATAGTTTTACTTCAAGGAACCAGTCTATTTTTTTAACAAAGAGCATCCATATTAATACTTTTGACTTTTATTGCTAAGGTAAATCCTATTAGACCACTTAAGGAGGTGAAATACATGTGTTCAAACCACACATGTGACCCCTTAACATGTTTTTAGTTGGTAGATAAAAGGTAGATGAGAGTAATGATTATGGGGTTCTTACTTATGAATAGGAACTGGTCCATATGGAAAATGTGATGAACATAGCCATGGTTCTCATATTTAAGGAAAAAAATATGATACTTCTTGGCAGGGAACACATAATTCCAAATCATTACAATAGTAAATGACAAGCTAATGATGGTGAGATATTCAATATGAATAATGTTATGAAAGTAGATGTGTTACCAGATAAAAGTAACAAGTGTAAGGCATTTCAATTTTCCTTTTTAGATTTACCATCAAGGGAGGCTAAACAATAGGATCTTAACCCATACTCATGAGTGCTTTGACATATGGACTGATCTAGTTAAGGGAAAATTTTCCACGTTTACTCCTTTCCAGAGTAGTGACATTTTGATTCTCTTTAAGGACAAGATCACTAATGTTGAAGTCATGTTCTTTGACATGTTTTTTGTATGCTCTTTTGATGCATTCTTGATAGACATGATGATTTTCAAGGGATGTTAGGTGATATTCATCCGCAATTATATTTATACTAAGCATTCTAGATGATAGTCCACGTCGAGAGATAAAATCTTTTAGGGACATGTAGAGAGATGAAATTTGAACATCAAGGGGTAGAAATGCCTCAAAGTTATAGACTAAAGACAAGGGTGTAGTACATGCAAGAGTATGGATACTAGTTAAATAGGCCCATAAATTAAACATAATTTGGAGATGTGAATTCTTACCTGCTTGGTTGATGGTTTTCTTGAGCATTTTGTTATGTTTTTTGTGAGAAGATTATGTTTTTCCATATTATTGTGGATATTAAGGAGATAAAAATATTAGTTTGATGTTTAAAGTGTTGCATAATTTCTTCAATTCCTTATTTTTAAAATAATTTCCATTATCTATGATAAGCTTGTGAGGGATTCTAAAGAAATATATGATATGTTGATAGATGAAATCGATAATTTTATCTGATTTAGTAGAGACTAGTGGAATAAATTCCACCCATTTAGTGAAATATTCAGTAGCGGTGATGATAAAATGATGTTGTTACTATGAACGAGGGTTAATATTGCCAATGAGGTCAAGCCCCCATTGTGAAAAATTCCATAAATCTTGGGCGGGTTGTAAGGATTGACTAGGAATATGAGTAATATTGGAGTGTTGCTGAAATTTAACACATTTCTTGATGTATGCGAAATAATATTAATTAAGGGTAGGCCAGTAATAACCCATTATTAGGAATTGTTTAACAATAACCACACCATTGAAGTGACCACCACATATGTCATCATGGAATTCTCGAGATAACTCCAGTAGATTAATGATATTTTAGGCATCAAAGGAGGATGCCATCAAATCCATGTTGATAGAGAACACCACCTATGATTTTGTATCGGGTAGCGCGTTGAAGAAAATATATTTTAGCATTTTTATAAAGATTAGATGGAATTTTAGATTAAGAGAGATAATCGTAGGTTTGAGTGTACCAAATATCTATTTGATTGTCTTTGACCTTGATAGAAGGGAGATCATTGGTATGGGATGGTTGATCTAATCTATGTACAACAAATAATTTGGAATCTTTGGTTGATAATGGAATGAGTGATGTGAGAGAAGCCACGATGTTTACAAATTTATTTGATGATCAAGGAACTATTTTGATGGTGTATTAATCAAAGGATTCTAAGAGGAATTCAACAATATTTCTATATTTTTGTAAAAATCATTCTTGTATTGATAAAGTCCTTTGATTTATTGATGATGAGTTGAGAGTCTCCACAGTTTTCAAGAATTTAAACACCGAGCATGACTGTTATTTGGATATCTTTGATGAGATCTTTGTATTTAATCATGTTGTTAGTGTATTCAAAATTTAGTTTGAAAGATAGAGGGATAGGGGTCCCTTAGGGAGGTATGATGATGATATCAAAACCTCTCTCATGCCAACATTTAGAACCATCAAAGAAGAGTTTCATCTTGAGAGGAGTGTAGTCTTGATAAATAGTGTTGATGGATTCATCGGGAAAATACTCAAGAGGTAGTTGATTATTAGGAATAAGAGCTTCTATGAGTTGATCAGAGATGGCTTATCATTTAATAGGATTTTGTAACATGAATTCTAGATTAAATTCAGTCATGAGCATGAGCCAATGAGTGATACGGTCACTGTGGTATGGTTTAGAATGTATATCTTTGAGGGGATTGAAAATGGTGATGACATAAGTGTTATGATTAAGAAGGAAGTGATGGATTTTGAAATTTTTGAAGTACAAGTCACAACACAACTTTTATGCTTTGGTGTAACATGTTTCATAGTCAAGAAGATTGTGGCTTACGTAGTAGAAAGTATGTTCTCTACCATGTTAATCTCGATGTGCTAGCATAACACCCAGGGTATGGTCAAGAAACATAGATATATAGATAAAATGGATCCTCTTCATGTGGAGGTGTAAGCATGGGTGGTAATATAAATTATTGTTTGAGTTCTTCTAAGGCATTTTGACAGTTGTGATTCTATTTGAAATGGACATCATTTCAAAGGAGATGGTGAAAAGGTTATTAGTGATATGAAATCTAGGAAATGAAGTGGAAAAATGATTGGGGTCTACCTTGGATACTACAAAGTTGTTTGATATTAGAGGGAGGAGGCATCTCAATGATGGATGTGATTTTGTTAGGGTCTACTTCAATACCCTTGATGGAAAAGATAAACCCCAAAAGCTTATCTTTGGTGAGGACACTTTGAACACACATTTCTCAAGTTAAGGAAGAGGAACTCTTGAATAAGATGGAAAAATATGATGTCAAGGATGACGAGGTGGCCTCTAGATTGTTTAGAATCACCTAGGATATCATCAATGAAGTATTACACATTCTTATGAATGAGATCATGGAAGATTTATGTCATAACGCACTGATAGGTAGGCCCTATTTTTAAGTCTGAAGGGCATAACATGGTAGAAAAAGGTACCCCAAGGAGTAATGAAGGATGTTTTATGTTTATATTGAGTCACAATAAGGATTTTATTGTAGCTATAGAATCCATCTATAAGAGAGAGCATTTCATGGCCATTGGTGAGGTCGAAAAGTTGATCGATGTTAATAAGAGGGAAGTCATCGTTAGGACAGTGAGATTTAGATCTCAAAAGTTTTTGTAGATGCATAAATTTCTAGAGTATTTGGTTGTGTATAATATTAGAAACCCATTATGGATAGTCAATGGGTAATATAAAGTTAGTAGAGAAGAGATGTAATTATTATTTTATGTGTAGGGCTACGCGAGGATGCATCTTACACATTTTTTTATTTATTTAACAGATTAGTGTTACGGATTATGATAATGCTAAAAATGATGATGTTAGGGTCAATGCCCAACATTTCACTATATTACCATGTGAAGGTTTGACTATTTTTGGAAAGGAAAGTGGTGAAGTCCTTTAATTCTTCCGAATCTAAAGACTGACCAACTTTAACTATGTGAGGGTCTTGTGAAGTCCCTATGTTAACATCGATAGTGTCTTTGATAAAAAGTATATATGTGTCTGATGGTAGATTATTTTTAAGGTAATGATCCTCTTTCCCCATACATGACAAGATGGATTTATTTTTGTGGAATTGAATAACCTTGATAGTAGGGGAGTATTCCTCTACCATTTTAAGTAATATTAGTGGGATGGTCTTAGTGCTGTCATTAGTATGATAAGTGAGTGGTCCTAAGGTAATCATATTGATTAAAAATAGTTAGGGGGATGGAAATGTTATCATCGTGTTGATGGAGTTATCATGTGAAGGTGGAGAAGATGGATTTGATTCCATTATATATCCAGATGTAGCAGCTTAAGAAGATGTCTCAAGAAGGTTTGTCAAAACCTAGTTTGTATTTCTCATGAGGTTTGCGGGACTGGTCAAAGAACAAGTCATGTATACCTTTTTCATAACATCCTAATTCAAATACTTTCTAAGAGAAGTGATGAAGATACATCTATGTGAAGGATTGGTTGTATAAGAATGAGAAATTAGATATAAATGGTTTAACATGATGTAGATTATTGTGATGTGGGGAAGGAAGATCGATCCCTCTATAGATGAGATTAGTTTTAAGATGGGGAGGGTCAAAGGAGATGATATATCCAATGTGGGTTTGTACATCTATTTTTTATCGGTATCCCATAAATTTTTGGCGTAGGAAGTGAGTTAAGGGATGAAGGTGATATACCCCAAAGAAAGGTGTTATATGAAACATGTGAAGGAGATATCATCTCATAATTTATATTAGAAAAAAAGAACAGGAAGAATATTTGTCGAGGATCTAGAGTTTGTCTTAGGGATGAGCATGTCATTTGGCTAGTAAATAATATGCCATGATTTAATAGGATTCATTGGAAACAATAATAAAGTTTTTACCTTCATGTTTTTATTTTAGACTCGTGATGTAAGGTGGATGAGATACAACACATAACATGTATTCGTGGATGACCTAAAAATGTTGTATTGAAACTATCCTTTTATGAGGTAAGAGTTCGTGAAGGCTCTTAAATCCTAATTTGATAGGTAAGATAATAATGCTTAATGTAGGGGCAATGGTGTCAATAAAGGCACACAATACTGCGGGTGACTGAGAAATGATAGTGTTAGGTAGATGGAGATAATTAAAGGCATGGTATTATATGATATTAATGATATCTCTAGTGTAGATCATAACTCTCTTGATGAGAGTATCATCAATTTAGCTGGTGAAAAGAGTGAGATCACGATCTTTGGGTTTTAAGAATGGGATCTCGGAAATGCAAAAATCAATAGAGGAAAACATTTTGAGGGTGCTGACAAAATTTTTGAATGGTTGAGGATCATCTGATGGTACTAATATATATTAAAGGGCCTCAATCATCTCTTATCAATGTTACAATGAATTTTAGAAACAGATGCATAGGGAAAAATTTATGGGAGCTTGATGGAGTTGTATGATGATGATATTTTTTACATAGAAGGTGGATTAGGTGTGTGGAGAAGTAATAATGGATACCTTAGCCTTATAAGATGATTGGTTAGATGATTTAGGAGCAAGAGATATAAATACCTTGGGCTTATTTTGGTTTTAAACCTTAGGGAATTATGCAATGGATATAGTACTTATACGAAAAACATTGATTTTATGGAGCGGGTCTTACTTGAAGAGGACTTACTCTTATTAGATATGGATGTGGTGTTGAATGATGGATCAAAAAGTGTGGCTTTAGGGGTTGGATGAGTTTATTTGATTTGTTTTGTATGCTATAGATCTACTAGAGAAGACCTTCTCTGAAAGGCTTTGAATAGTAACATGGAGGGATTTGAGTCCTCTCTAGAATGTCTTGAAGTGTGATGATATGTAAAAAGTGATTCAAATTTATACTAAGAGGGTTTCCACCCTTGGGAGATAGATGGCTTGAGATGAGGTAATATTATGATGGATAGCTAGGTGAGTTTTTTAAGGGTTATAGTATAGTACCATATCAAACCTATCTCGAGATGAGGATTAATGAACTTGTACTTCATTTGATGATCTAGAGGTTGGGGATGATGAGGTTTTTTTTTGTGACATGTTTAGGTACGGTTGAGGAATGACCTTGGATTCATTGAAAATGACTATGAACTTAGATGATGGATGAGGCCCTAAGATAGAAGACAAGGGCTTTGTATCTTGTGATGAGGTTGTCTGTTCGATGACTTTGTGATATAGCTTTTGTTTTCCTGGGTAAGTGGTTTGTGGGTTTTACAATGGATTTATTTAGGTTCTGGATGTGATGTCTAGTGGCATGATCATCAAAATAAATTTTATTGATTTCCATGACGGGTTTCTTTTCTAATATTTTTAAATATACCACGAGCGGGTTTGAAATAGATGTGGTAGATGTGGAAGGGTCATGGTATTGTTGGTGGAAAGACCGAGGAGTTGGGTGATTCAGGTTTGTGATTCCATAGTAGAAACACTAGGTATTAGAGGTATAGGTGGGAGGTCTGTAATAGTGCTGATGGTGTGATGAGATTTGATGACATTGGATTGGGGTTAACTAGTGAATGGGGCATGATTTGGAAAGGGTTTTTAAAGAAAACCAAGTTCTCATTTAAAGGTGCATTCATATTGTCAAGTTGTAGGTCACCTCAGTTGATAAGATCTTAGAGGATGTTTCTAAATGAACAACACTTTAGGATAAATTTTGATCGAAACTTTGTTAGGATATTGTCAAAGACTGTGTTATAGGATTTTATGATGGGTGCATAGTTACATTGGGGTTAGGTGAATTCAAAATTAGAATCACCTTTAAACGTGGATTTTACAATGACTGTGATTGTTGGGTATTTTGACTTATCATTACTAGAAGAAGGTTTGAATGGAGACACAATTTTAGGTTTATTTGATTTGAGTTTGACTTTACCATCCTCAAGGGCATAAAGTTCTAATTTATGGGCCATAGTAAAGGCTTCTTCAAATTTTTGGAAGGATTTAATTTTAAGTTTTGACAATATATGTATAACGCATGATCGAGTACATAACTCAATGAGCTCACCTATGGGAGTGAGAAGGATAATATATTGATGATACTTTGCACCAACAGTAATGAATTCTACAAAGAGTAGAATCATATTAAAATTTTTTTATAGTGTAGAGATCTGTAATGGAAATCTTATGGGTGATGTTGATAGAGATATATTATAAGAAAAATAGTACAAGTTGTGAAAATGAAAAGAGGAAATACCATGGAATACTATTATACCAAGAAAGTGTGGGCCCTACTAAGGAAAAGAAATATTCTTAACATAAGGTATTGATCATATGCGATAAGATAACATGTGTGGCAAAAATATCAAATGTGATGTTAAGGGTCCTCTTTACTATATAATTTAACAAAATTTAGTAATTCTTAGTGTGGGGTATATGATTTGAAATGTATTGATGGATGAATAGGTTTGTTACATATTTTTTCATTCGATAGGATAATTTTAGGACCCATGGTAGTGCCTTCGAGGCTTGAATTACTATTCATTAATGGTTGTAAAGGATCCATTTTTGATGATTTTTGGGATTGAATGATGATGAGATAGGTTGATTATGTATATGTGGATTTACTTTCTGGTATATATGATAGGGTAACAAGACATTGTGTTAAATAGGAATGCTCATGGGAATTTCGTAGGTATGTTATGAAACCAAAAGTTGTGATGGTTGGTTGATATACTTGATAGATGATAGGAATGGATGTGTTGATAAGTAGTTGAGATGGATATGGTTTAAACTGAAATGGGATGGTGCTATATTATGATATAGGGTAATATATGCATGTTACGAGAAGGGATGAGTGCTAGAAATGTAGCTAGTATTAATAAGAGGTATAGATGTGGGAATGGAAATCACTAAAATTGTGATGGAGGATGTGGGCTGTTATGAAGGGATAATAGGGTTTGTATTAAGAATAGAAAACAATCTTACAAGAGGTGGAGGAGAATCACAAGAGGATCTATGACTAGATGTTGAAGGATATGTGCTAATATTATTTTGTGAAGATGGTGAGATTAATAAAGGATATGATGATGAGGATGGTTGTTGATTGTGAATATCTTATGATGAGACAAAATTAAGGTTGAAACCAATGACCGGGTTGATGAGGTGGGGATCGATGATCTTGCTCCACCAATAATGGAGTATGGATGAATTTATTAGATGAATGGCTTGTGATTGGGGTTGACGAGCTAGAAAGTTTCAAAGGTGACATTAGTGATGGGATGTTGTCGTTCGGTGTTGGTTATTGGAGGAAGACACCTCGGGAAGTAAGTTAGGTACTAAGGGCCATTGGGTTAAAATCTAGAATTTGTGAAAGGGGATCACCACTATTGAAAAAGTGGTGGCTAGGTGGATTTGGGATCCCGATGTAGCTGATTTGGAACTAGGAGAATGTGGAGGTTCTTGATTAGATGCTAAAGGTGATCAATTTTTTAAATTATTCTTAGAATTTTTTTAAGGTGGGTCTCAATATTGTCTATGGATTGTTGAAGATGACTTGACATGTTATTAGTGTTTTGTAGATGGGATTGTTGTCTAGTTAGAACTATGAACTAACAAACAATCAATGAAGAAAAAAAAAATAAAGTGGTTGATTACAACAACTGTAAAAAAATTCAGACAAGAAATTTTTACTTATCTTAATTAAATTAAGAAAGGTGTGAAATGTGAAAAATGGATAAACAGGTACTAAGAGAAGGATGTCTAAGGTTGGTTTCAAGTAAGTTACATGATGGATTTTTTGATATACCAAAAGGTATATGAAGCTCAAATATGTGTTTGTGTTAGTACAAGGTGTGGTATTAGGTCTTACCCCCTCACTTCATGGTCCCACAATGATAAGGGTGTCAGAGTTCTTAGATGATATACTGCCCACTGATTATTTGTACTCACCACACAAACCGAGTCAATTTATCCTCTTAGTGATGAAATCAAAGTAGGTCAACTTGGGAAGGAGTTTTTGAATTTGAATTAAGTTCGATGTGTTTGAAAAAGGAACATTAATTAACCAATTGAATTAAAAAATTGCAATGCACATTTAATGTTAAAAATTATAAAACCATGCAATAAATAAATAAGAACACAAGCATAGTAATTACGTGAAAACCCCGAAGGAGAAAACCATGGTAAATGAGATATTCCATTAAGCCGAGAAATAATTTACAGTCCAAAAAATATCCCTACTGACTTCTCTCTCTTCATCCACACGAGGTGAATTAAAGCACTATAACCCATGGTCATATTTATTTGACCCCATGGGTCACGAACCTATTAAGTGATGAGTGTACCTTGATTTAAATAAATATTGATTAATTAATAATCAATTAACATAAAAAAACTTAGTTTATATTAAATAATAAAGAATATAAATATTCTTGATTATTTAATTATAAACTAAGTTTTATAAGAACAACACTCCCCTTAATATTGAGTGGGTAACATATGTCAACATGACTGTTTATACAACATGATTTACAAATCCATAAACCGTAGTGAAGGTTTAGGCTATTATATCACATTTGAATGATTTATACACCTTCATCATGCCCAAATTACCTTTTGGTACAAAAGGATTTGGAATCCATAAATTAGAAGTGAATGATTTAGGTTAAACATGATTTGTGAGACTAAATATCATAGTTTCTCATGGAAAATATCTCAACAAACACATCTACGAGAATTTTATAACACAAGTACCTCCTTTAAAAATTGATGCAAGACATTGGACTACACACCATAAAATTAGAGTGAAAATTTTACGAATATCATAAGGATATTTTTGTATAATGCTTTACAATTGGAGAATTATAGAGGAGAAAGAGATATAAAATGGATGACTATTAGGAGGTGAAATTTCCATGTAAAATTCCCCTCAATGGAAACTTTGAGTTTCCAAGCATTGCAAAAACTATTAGTAATAATCAAGTGTTCACATTATTAATTAAACATTATTCATATATATTTTTTGTAACGTTATATAATTTGTTACACCCGCATTTCTAGAAATGGGTAATTTGTTCCCAAATTTATAAGATGTTGTTTTTCCTACCTTCATAGCTATATAATAGCCATTCTATTGTGCTGCAATATGATTATGATGTGAATAATACATTCTATGTTTCTTGCAAACTAGTTTGTTTTCATGATTTGGTATCGAGTTAGGTTCACTTTAATGAGAGTCTTGAATTCCTCTCGTATGAATTTTATTTGTATATCTGCACAATCAAATCATACTTATCTTTATGCCCAAAACATTGTGTATTTTTAGATATGGATCTACTTTGGAGAGTTCTACAAGTATCCAATCATGTTTCAATTCAACCTCAAAGTCGAATACCACTCTCCCGGATCAATTAAGACCAGTGTATCCATAGGTTGTTAGAATTTGAGGATTCTAATAAATACAGATTTAATCAACTTACATATTACATAATGTTATAATAAATATTTAAATAAAGATTACATCATAACATAAGTAAATAAAGAAATACTTACAGGAAATAAATAACATAGGTGACACAATATTTATAGTGGAAAACCTCAATAGGGTAAAAACTAATTTGAAAATAACCTTTTACTTCAAAGAACTTATTTTACATCCAGTAAGATCACCTTCTCCTTTGAAATCCTATTTACCAAGGGTAAAACCAAATCACTTGATTTGCACACCTTTAATATATTTCTTGAATATATCAAATGAGGACCTAAATTCCTTTTTATATAAGGTGATCGGTATATCTCCCGACCCACCTTTTCAACCTAAAATGGTTGACACATATACCTAGGTTTATAATATTTAATATTAGAAATATAATCATTTCATGATATTAAATATTTAACCTAAAGTATATACCTAGGTTAGCATATTTAATAATAGAAATATAAATATTTCATATTATTAAATATTAACCTATATATTAGTGATGGACCCATATACATTAAGGGTTGGCCAGACCACTTAATCATTATCTTCCAATACTCCCCTTTAATGTTAAGTGGGATAACATAACATATGCCAATAGATTACCTGCCCATGGTACACTACAAGATTTATAATCCTTAAACCATAAAGGTTTTAGGCTAGCATATCAGTTGAAGGAATTATAACACCTTCATCATACTCAATTTATATTTTGGTACAAAAGGATTTGGAATCCCAAAGATCATCCCATGATCAGTGGCTAAGTATGATTTTTGAGTTTTACATGTTCTCACAGGTTCTCATAAAAGGTTATTGAACCCAAGCATATAGGAGCCTTTTACAACCAAGGACCTCCTTAACAATATGCTTGTACTAAATGTTTACCAATAAAATCAATAGCACTAAAGAGTTTACTGAAGACCGCCTTTTAGATATTTCTACACTTCTTTCTAAAAATAAGTTGAGGAAGTATACATGCCCAGAGAGATCTTTTCACACTTTCCCAAAGGTCTTTTACAAATGTTTGAAAGTATTTTTACAAAAACCAAGTTCCATTAGGAAGTGACATTGTCATGCACACTCCCCCTCAATGGCAACTCCGACAATCCAAGATTTTCACGAAAGTGACAAAAATTTGCAGCACTTAGGGACTTTATGAAGATGTCAACAACATGTTCTTCACCAACACGAACTTGAGATTTATCTCATTACTTTGCACCTTCTCACAGTGAAGCGTATATGTATCTCAAAGGTGTTTTTGTCCTCGATGTTGAACTAAATTCTTAATCAAGAGTAATGTAACTCTGACCACCACATAGAAGATAAATACTTCCTTTAGCTTCCATGTGTATCTCTACCAACAGTCATTGCAGCCACATGGATTCTTTACTTCTTCCATTGTGCTTCTCTACTCGATAAAAAAATGGAGACTATTGATTGTATTTGTTTTTCCAAGTAATGGTTCCTACACTAAAAACTTGAACACATATCCAAGATATTTTATAACACAACATCAAGTATGGTTAGAATCACAAAATCCATATAACATAGAATTTTCATTCTTATTATAATGCAACCCATAATTGATTTTTCCTTTAATATATCTAAAAATTCTTTTTGCAAGATTCCAATGATCTCTAAAAAGGTTCCTGCATAAACCTTGAATTAATTCCTTTTATATAGGAATTATTTAATCTAGTTATAGTTAGATAAATCAAACTATTAACTAACAACGTATATAAAATTGGATCAACCTTTTCATATGTAGATTTATGATCAATATTTATTCCAACTTCCATTGAAGTAGAAAATGGTTTACAATCAATTATAAGAAATGTTTTCAATAAAATGGTTACATATTGTGTTTTGAAAAATAACTATAGAATGAAATACAAACATATAAATAATATGATGTGAGAGACCTAACTCATTCATTTCAAATTACTACTTCAATTTCTCTTTAAGAATTAAATTAGAATTGTCACCAAACATAAGCAATTCATCAACATATATACATATAATGATAATATGCTAGCCTTATTGCTTAATGAATATATCACTTGTTAGAAAAATATTTAACAAAACCTAACAGTTTAAAGAAGGAAAAATACCAAGCTCTAAGAGCTTGTTTTAAACCATACAAAGATTTCTCAACTTACAAACATAGTTTTCTTTACTAGTTTCTTCAAATCCTTTAGGTTGAAACATGTAAAGTTCTTATTTTAAATCACAATTCAAAAAATCATTTTTCTTATCCATTTGGTGGATTTCCCACCCAAATTGAGCGACAATTACAAATAAGGCCCTAACAATACTCATTTTAGCTACATGAAATGTCTCAACATAATCAATACTAGGTTTCTGAGTGAAACCTCTACTAATAAGTCTAGCTTTATGTTTTTAATACTACCATCACCATTATATTTTACTTTGTATATCTACCTAGACCCTATAATACTTCACGACTCAGGTTCATACAAGATAATTAATGCATGGTACATATGATGGCTTCTAGTCATTTTCCTAAGGTTAATAGGATTTGAGTTTTCTAACATAGATTGAGCCCAATTTAATTTCTTATCTAGGAAGATAAGAGTTTCAGAAACATCTATAGCATCAAAACATCATCAAGACCATTTACTAAATTGGAATCAAAACCATCGTTAGAAGTATTTAATGAAGTAACTTCAAGAGAAGAAGACAACACATGTAAACCTTTCACTAGACTATTTCTATACATTTCATATAAGCTTCAATAATTAATATGTCCTAACCTTTCATGCCATAGTTTTGAATTATTCAAACTCTAAGATATAAAACAAGATGCAGAAGAGAAATCATCAAAAATATATAGGTCATTTATTTTAATTCCTTCGTATATTATGCTCTCATTACTATCCTTGATATACCAAGTATCCTTCATCAATGGATTCTAGTAGTGTCCATACCTCTTTCATATTTTAGATATTACCAATGTGTAGAAGGTACTCATCATTCATATTGCATAGAAAGAACATCTTACATTCGTTGCAAGAATGCATTCATGTTATCTACAGTTACTTGATGACCGGTGGGAGCAACCTCAGATCTAAAAATAATCATCTAGAGTTTCCTCACCATAAATTCTATTTTGACCCAAATGTTGTAGTTGGTTTCATTTAGGATCTAGGTTTTGTCAAGACAGAAATAGTTAGACATCATTGTTTTCCTAAACTTGTAAAACACACCTCATTATAATATACAATGTACCACAAAGTTAGATACATATTTATCAATAAAAATAACACTTTTAATAGAATCAGATCTAAATTTTACAGATCTAAAGAAAGTATTTGATCATAACTAATTATGTCATTACACTGCATCCTAATTAACCTCCCATGATCAAAATAATAACCGCATTATAAAGGGCTTTGTATTATACCCTAGATTTATATAAAAATATTTCGACCACATAGAAGTGAAGAGAGACCCCCTAAGAATGCATAACAACTTCAAATTTCTAAAAAAAATAATATAGACAAAAATCCGTCTAGTTTAAATTTGACATCTAAATGACCATCATAGTGTCTTATGTTTGGTCTACCATGACTGTTATTTGACCATCAAATTTAATGAAGCCAAAAATTGTTCTATGTTTCCGAATGTGAAATTCCATAAATTCTTCTTCTCGTATAATATTAGGAGGTTATATTTTAACACATTATAATAACCTATTATAATTTATGATGTAAAAATATATACACTTTTTTTAAAAAAATGTATATAATTTATAGAATGAAAATTAAAAAACATATAGTTCATAAAAATTCTAAACTATAGTATATTGGTTTTATATTAAAAACACATAACTCTTATTAAAGGGGTTTAAAGGACATAGACCATGTTAAAAAAAAATTAACAGTGCAAGTAGATTTATGAGAGTATAGATTAACTGCATATTTTACGGAGGGGGACAAGTAATTTCACCCGACCAATAAAATAAATTAAAATCCCTATTTTCATGAACCTTGTCTCCTCCCTTCATTTACTCTTAATTTTACCACGCACAAGCGAGAATCTAAAATTCTCAACTAACCGTACAACCACGTGAAGGTGGAAGATTTTCCAAGCACGACTATCTTGCATAAAAGTGTTAGTCAAATAAATTTAAGTTTCAAATCAAAACCATACTAGATATATACAAAATACATAAATTTAATAAAATATATGAACTTGAATCTAGAACTAACAAATTTAAACAATTCAAAGAAAAATTATATATCAGATGAGCTCAAGTAAATTCATTCCAATGTTCACCATCAGGATGTGAAAGTGTCCAAGATTTTCTGGCACCACTAACCTGCATAAAAATGAACTAGTCAAAGAATTTTAAGTTGAATCAAAACCATGTATACTAGATATATACAAAATACACAAATTTAAACACTTATTATACAAAATACTAGATATATACAAAATAAATAAATTATAGATGGTTGACAAATTTAAACACTTCAAAGAAATTATATATACCAGACATGAGCATGTAAATTCATTCCAATGAACCATCAGGATTGGATCTACTCTAAATAACAAACAGGATTTCTTCATGATCTGAATCTCAAACTTTCCAACAAATCTTGTTATTAGGTCTTCTTTAATATCTATAAAGTTGAATATTTGTCACTAGAACCAGATGTGAATATAAGAATATTTTCCTATGTGTTTCATAGTCTTCAAACACCTAAATAGAGGAGTTTTTTAATAGATACCGTTGAATCCAAGTTCCAAAGAACTACCACCGACCCTATAGGGTACTCAATATCTTCACCATCTATAACAATAGAAGTCAACTTATTTCTTTCCTTGATGCAATGACATAAGAAATAATTTATTCCTTCTTCATTATCTTCTATCGCAATAACTACAAACATATGTCCTACAAAAAAAAAAGGTTTTAACTCAAATTTAAATTACATATTAAATTGTCAATGGACATAACTCAATAAAAAATTTTAAATATCCATTTACCTTATCGTACCAAAATAGAAATTTCTTCAAAGTCCTTAGATGTTAAAACTTCATCTGCAGAAACAAGTAATTCTGTGGAGGTTGATAACTAGGAAGGGGAGTTAGAGGCCTACAAATCCATCCATCTAACCATTCATGTGAATCACATTCAACAAAGACAAATTCAATACAAGATACAAAAAAACATACCAACTTTCTTATCTCAGGCCCACAAAGTAGCGTTTAAGCTACAAAATGAGCACATATCACTGGACCATGTGAGTGTCATACAATCCTCGTAGTTAGCAATTTTTGTTCCTCTATCAACCAAAAATATATACGAATCAGAATTTTATTGAGAACGTCGGGCCATGTTATCAATACACCATTCCACTATGCTTTTTGCATCTTTCAATTTAGCACCATCTTTTTAATTCACCTCTTCTCTTGCAAGATATCTTTTCACACATGCCCCTGTATCGTCATGCTCTCCTTTTCCATGTCCATCCTCAATGAAACTCCAAATATGTTTCACACCCATCTTGACGTGCATCCTACTCATCTAATAAAACATTCATGGATTCTTAAAATGAGACTTGCAATTATCTAACCATGTATAATGTTGTTTTAAGAGGATTTCCCTATCGAAAAGTTTCCATAAAATAACTGAAAAACAACCTTGTACAAATTCGAGAATGAGTACGATCATAACTGATATAAAAGTGGTACTCTCTTAAATTTTTGATCATTCTCTATACTCGGAGAATTTATAAATGTTATATGCACAAAAATAGTAACTTGTACTTGAGTTGTAATATTACGACCAACCTCCATTTGTGGTTGCAATGTGTAATTATCTACAAAATAGACCAATGAAACAATAGTACAAATGGGAAATGTTTTCTTACATATCTTGAACTGTTCATCCAACCATCGAGCTCTATGTGTATGCCTAGCATACTCGAAAATAATTTCATCCTTAAATTTTCTTATAAATTAAAAACAGGCATATGTTCTAGAATAGCTCACACCATTTAGACTTATGTCCATCTTTCAACCGATATGGTACTAATTTATATTTATCAAACTCAACTAAATTATTTCCTATTGTACCTTCAATTTTCACATGGATGCAACTTTTCAATTTAGGTAATCCGCCCATGTACCACAACTTCCATCTAAACAATTATGACTATAAAAAAATTTCCAACTTCTCTTTCACAAAATATCGTACCTATATCAAATCCCTAGAAGATATTGGTGGAAAATGAACACCACATTCCGATAACATAGTTCCGTAATGGAAATTAGAATGGATACGTAAAAATTTAGCATAATGCATAGCAAATTCAACATGTTGCATACAACAAGTGGTGCGAGCATGGTTGATTTTCACATAGAATGGTTTCAACATTTCAAAAAAATGTTGACTAATTTTAATTTCTAGATGCTCTTGTTTAACTTACGAAAAAATTTAGTTTGATTCATATCTAGGAAATGCTTTGGATGTGGTTCACGATTAGTATAACCAACTCTCCATTTTACAACATCTCTTGTATTACGTGAAACTCTAGTATTATCATGACAAAATTTAATAACAACTTTTATAACTTCAGATTTATCTTTGTCCTTACGTGGTGCTCTAGCACAAAATGCCCAAAAATCAGTGTTATTAAGTAATTAAAGGATATTATGTCTTTCAATTTCTTTCATTAGAGTTTTTCAATTAACTTTCAATATTTGAATTGTTTGCATAATCAAACGTTGTTTTTATTTATTCACTTACAATACTAGTAGCAAGTACATGATGCACAATATTACTATCCTAGTGCATCTCTTGACACCAACAACGTGGTATGCATCATGAAGGTTTTCAACAATTGTACAGGTTTAACCATGTATATTAGATGTTGTCAATCCTAAGGTGTTTAATGTAGGTCTCATTTTAATCAATTTTATCAAACTAACCAAAAATTGACATCTTTTGGAATCATTTAAAGTTTCAAAATGATTATCCCAAATTTTAGTGGCTTTTCTTCGATTTGTTGTTCAAAAAGTTTATCGGACATTGGTTTCAAAAAAATTTTCATAAATTTTAATAAAATAATTAGGTTTCTTACGTAAAATCCTAGGAGGTATTTTTGTCAAATTTTTCTTGTCTACAATTTCCAAATGAATTTCCTTATTCACATTTTTATTGTCTCCTTTAATTTTAACATCATCTCGCATCATGAGTATTTAATTATTCTTCTATATTGACGGTAAAAACATCTTCATCACAAGTATTTAATTCAACTTCAACATTGATAGTAGAAACATTACCTGGTTCCTCATTGCTTACAATAGTAGGGGTTAAAGATGAACCTCTTCTTGATTCACAAAGATTCCACATTTGCTTAACATTTTGAAATATTTGTTCCTCTAATTTTTCGGCATTTTTTACTTAATGACTTCCTTTTTTGACTTTGTTTCTTGTCTCCCATGATGTTTTGCTTTTGGTTAAAAAAAAAAGTGACATAATTTTACAGTAATTCATATGGTAAGGTCAAACAATAAAAATCACATAGTAATTCAAACATTGGGATGTGGGTAAATATGATTTAAAAGCGTGATCGCACTTTAGAAAGCACGATTGCAGGTTTATAAAGCATGATCGCGGTGCTTGTCATCAAAACCATGATCGTGGTTCTATCTGTATCATCAAATCCAACCCTAAGGCTTGGGAAATCTTTGTTTTTCCCCAACCAAAGCTATGGGAGGTCATTATGGCATGTAAAAGGTCAAAAACTTAAAATTTTCTCTCCCATAGACTTGAACCATGCTTTGAAAAATTGATAAAATTTCAAAAAAATAGTGCCATTGCATATGGGAGACTCTTAGCTTCATAGAAATATTGATTTTAAAGTGAATAGAATAAGATAAATATCATTTTATAATTTTTACTAACAATAGGTCTTTAACACATTTTTTTCACGAATGTTCATGTCTACGTTTAAGACTACAATTTTGTTTCCCTTATCAAAATGTGATAAAACTTATACCATCCCAAGTGTAGAGAAGTTATATAAATGTTAAAAAAATATTTGATTTTGATATTTTTGATATAGTTATATTGGGAAAATGGAAAGTGCTCCATTTTCTAAAAAAATTCAGAACCACTTTCACGAAAAAAATCATTAATAAAATATTACTCAAAAACACAAAATAAAATTCATTCCAAGATAAACAACAACATCTAACTTTTCACCAAATGAAAAAATTAACAATATTTGGTCATCCAAATCGTGGGCAAATGGACTATAATCTTTTAGGTTTTTTTTTTAAAAAACCAAGTCATATAATTTTGAGTGTTTAATATAGCTAAACTTGTCCATTTAAAAAAATAGTAGTTTAGAAACTAGATTCTAGATGTTACGATTCATATTTATATAAATTTTTCTAATTTTGAGTACGTGTATTGCTAATAATCCCTAAAAGTTGATATTTTGTTGTTTTTTGCAATATAACGTCCACTTATGACCCCTTTTTTGTCCACTAACCGGTTGTACTTACCCATGCACAAGATCCTATCGCGGCCCTTTGGTGGGAAGTAGTTTATAAGGGTTGCATAGAGTATTACAAGGCCTGTGACCATTATTATCACCTTGGTAAGCTAGGCTAAAGATATGAAATTCTATTAAGACCTATTGCTAGTGCAGAGCCATTTGAAAAATGGGCGGTTGAATTTGTGGGTCTGATTTCCCAAATGAGTGCATGACATTTTTGTTCTACATTATCACTTGCATAAATTATCTTACAAGCTAGGCGTAATCGGCACCTATAAAGGATTACATGTAGGCTATAGTAGCTAGGTTCTTATGGGAAAAAATAATCAACATGTATGGATGTCTGTTGAGCTTAGCAAGTGATAGGGGTACACATTTCTTAAATGAGATTGTTTAGATCTTATTGCGAGTTTACAATGGCGCATCAAAAAACTATGCCCTATCATCCTCGTGGATAATGAAACTACTAAGGCATTTAACAATATACTAAGCGACACATTAATCAATATTTCCAATTTCAAAAGAAAGGACTTGGATGATAAAATATTTATAGTGTTATGTGCCTATAGAACAACTTATAAGAATTTGGACAAGGCCCAACCCTTTCAATTGGTGTTTGGCATGGAGGTAGTTCTACCTGTGGAATTCATGTTTTCATCTCTATGTATTACACACACGGGAGGATTGGTTGATGAACAAGAATTAGAGGAGTGCATTGATAATATTATGGAGTTGGATGAGAGGTGTGCCATTGCTAGATGGAGCCAGAAGATGAAGAAAGTGTGGTAGAAGGCATGACATGATCTTTATGTTAAAAAAGTTTGAGGTTGGGTAGATGGTCATGTTCTATGATTCTAAGTTTCTATGCCACCTAGGGAAGCTCAAGGTGTATTGGTTGTGACCATATAGTAACACTTACATACTTGATTCGAAAGCTTACAAGTTACAAGCGTTGGATGACACACGGTTTCTTAGTTTCTTTAACAGAGTAGGTTAAAGCCCTACTATAAATGTGTCTTCTTGGTGTTTGTAAATAAGGTAGTATCACTAGTTAGCTTAAGATTTCCCTTAATGTATTTTCAATTATATGTGTTTCCTTTTGTCATCACTTTTCTTTGTCTTCTTTTTTGGTTGTTATGAGCATGCTTATGCACCGGTATCTAGTTATTATTTCAAGGTTTTTTATGCATAGAGGACCATGCATTTATTTAGTGTGGGGTGGAGATTGTAAAGAAGAGTTTTAGTGAATAGTGTGGTAAGAAGCAAGTCCTATGAGTGTTGTTAATTGGCAGCCTAGATGAGGAAATCAAAAGCACGTGGGTTTAGAGGAGCGTACGTAACAAAGTTGATCATGGAAGAAGATTGGTGTCAAAAGATTTATAAAAACCATGTAGAGAGATAAGAGTGCAAAATAAAATGAGGTAGGTTGTATCAAGAGCTTGGCTTAATGCATAGGGAAGATTCACTTCGGTGTTATAAGAGCGTGTAAGAATCATGGTCGATGAATTTTTGCACACCAAAAGGTTGAAGAGGTTTCGCATAGGTTTTCGATCAAACAAAAAGTGCTAAAAAATGCCCGAGACGATGGGGTTCCAAAATATGAATATAATATGGTTGTACGGTAGTAGGTGGAATGGGATTTAATGTGGAAAAAACCAAAAGCTATATATAGAATGTTGGGACAAGTTATTCTTTTAACCTTGTGTTTTTGTTGAAGAGATCTTGCGAACTAGGGCATCCTTACGAAGAATTTGTGATGATTTGTGTTAGAAGTAGAGAATTTGGTGCATTTTTAATGAGAGTGGAATGGAGTACATGGGTGTGTGCATAGGAGGTTGTTTTTGGATTCCCACAAATTTTTACGCTGTCTTGTGGAAGGAGAGTTTTCTAGGTTAGGGTTTGTAGAGCTAGGGCACAAGTTTTGAAGAAATTTCACATAAGTGGAGCTGAGGGACAAATCATGGTTAAATCATGACACAAGGAATAATTTACAAGGACTTGATAAGAAAAATTACACCAAGGAAGGGATCAAATGTTTCAAATAATAAGGGAAAGGGAAAAGTAAAACCTACTATGTTGACAAGTTTTAACGAGGAGTGGTACACAGAGATGCAATACCCAAATGAATTTTGAATGGGAATGGAATGTGTTTCTCATGTGCACAAGATGGTTATCAGAAATTATAACCATAAGATAGACACCATGGAGAAGGAGATGGAATTGGAGCTAGTTTACCCAACTCGAGAGAGAAAACTAGATGAAAAACTGTGTATGATGATTCTATGAAGACCCAATTAGAGAAGGCTAGAATTTTATAACTCTATGATTTTCCATAATTTGGAAAGCCTGAAAGGTTATACCATTGATTGATTTCACACATGCATGAGGAATATTTTTACGTTACGGGAAGGATAATACACTTAACCGCTTAGTTGATCTCTAGATACATTGGGCTTATCTTCACTGGAGAATCACCAGAGGATGACTTGGGGGACAAAGACAACGTTAAGGAAAAATATGCATAATATGAATACAAGAATGGTTCAAAATACTTTGATATCACCAAGATCACTAACTTAGCAATTAAGATGATTGTGCACCTTCTAAGAAAGTTGAATGGACAAGATCCGTGGAAATAAGCGAAAAAGAGGTGGTTGTAGATTTGAAAGAAAATTTTTGAGGGAAAAATGTATAACCTCTCAGCCTTCATTGTAGAAGAGATCATAGATGTCGCACACGATGGGGATAAGATCATGTATGGTAACATCCTTCTTACCATTGTGTTTTATGAGATTGGAGTGCCCGATGGGCCAAGTAAATATGTATCAGAATACCCTGATGAGAACCCTTCCCCTGTTAAGAAGCTCAAATCATACACTAGTGATACAATGGCTGCTCCATATAAAGTGTGCTTCAAGAAGTGGTATAAGTGAATGCACAATGCATTCAAGGTAGAATGGAGAATCCCTAAATAACTACCATCCTTGGTAGATGGTGAGGCTGAGTTCGTGGTTTACCAAAGACTTTTGCATAGGCGATTCACTTTGACAGATGAAACGAAAAGCCCATGGTGTAAGCTACCATTTTCCTTTATAGTGCAATACTTTCAAAGTGCAATTAACAGGTTCAAGGAGGATAAAAATCTCATATTTTATCTAAGTTATGTAGATCGGGATCACTTTGCACATTGTGCTAAACCTTAGTGTATCCTAAGAAGCATGCCTATGTGGAGAAGTATGTCTCTCACGATGTACATATGTTAAAATCCATGTCAATACCTATTATAGGAAAGACAATAACAAGGGTATATGTACACCTAAGGCCCAAGTTCAAAAAGGGTGTGTATGTTGAGGATGATGTATCCATACCAAGAGATCCCATTAGAAGAAAGAAGGTAGTTCTAAAGAAGAGAGAAAGAGAAGAAAATCCGATAAGCAGGGCACCAAGCACACCTACATCTTAGATCATAGAAGCATAGGAGTTAGGCATAGGCATAAGTACTTACAATAGATAGGAGGAAGAAATCCCACATAAAGAGAATTCACATGAGAAGGATACATCTCATGTGATAGATGAGCCGCACGTGAAGATGAAGCGAAGATGGCACTCGAGTTCGGACTCTAAGGAGTTGGAAATCATGAATGATGATGACTCGAGGAGGATAATGAAGAGCACAAGGAAGGTAAGAGTCCCCCTGTGCATGATATACATGACTCTGATGAGGAGAAAAATGATTATGATGAGGGCAATCATAATGTGGGAGGAAGTGAATAATAAGTAGGTATGAATGCATAGAAGACCCCACAATTGGTCGGAGGATAGTTGGAGGAAAATGTGGAAAGGAAAGTGGTAGACATCATTTAGAACTTAGTGGAGCATGAAGTGGAGTACAATGCTAAAGATATAATGAGAGAGGTGGAAGAGATTGTGGACAAGGAGAAGATTCTAGCGGTCAGCTTCCCAAAGGTAGCACACACCGGTGGAAAAGGAATGAAAACAACAAAAGAAATTATGATGACTTATGTCAATGACCCTAACAAAGCCCTATGTGCGTAGTTCCAGAGCACAGTGCCCACAGACCAAATATTTTGTTGGTCATATTTTGAGAAAGATAGTTCATACACACACACAAGGAAGATGTTGTCATGGACCTTTGAGTCCCATGTTGATGAGCCCAAGTTTGAAGTTGGTGTGGATGTAGTAATAGAGATGCAGAACCCCAATGAGGTGAATCCTATCATGGATACTTAGTGGCTAGCTGATGAAAAATCCTATAACGTGCTCAACAAGGTGTCAGTAGAAGTAGAGGCATGGTTATTTGGGAGGAATAATAGAATCAAATCTATGGAGGAATAATCGGAGGAAAATAATAAGGATATAATCGAGAGAGATAGGGAGATAAAATTGAAGGAGTCAATAATTTCACAGTTGAAGGCTAAGTTGAGAGAGGATAAAGGGAAATTACATGAGGCATACAAGAAGGTGGAGACTATCTCAGACTCCATCATTCTAGAATTCTTATATTTGGACTCTCCCGAGTAGAAGTATGAGTCAACGCTTCTTCCCGGAGGATTGTACGCTCTTGATCACAATGGAGAATCAACCGTTTGTACTAGAGTTGGCGAGATGAAATTCGGCATGAAAAAAGAATAGGAGAAGTTGAATGTGCGGGATACCATTACTTGGTACTCCGATCTCCTTTCCTTAGTTAAAACCACAACGCACATGGCCAAAGTTGTCTATGACAACTATGGAGACAAGAACAGGGTGGCGGGTATATCGGTTTTACCCATAAGGCATACTGAAGGCGTTCCAAGAGAAGAGAAAAGGTAATAGGGTAGAGCACAAAAACATTATAGCAGAAGTTGAAAAGAATTTAGAGGCAATTAAAGGCCTAAGGATCTCAATTAATAATAAAGTAGAGGAATTATATTCCTAGGTCATACGAAGGATGGACTCACTGATAGACCTTAGCAAGCAAATGGAAAATATTGTTAATACACTAAAAGCTAAGGGTAAAGAGTTATCATTTGATGAAGTCAATGCACTAATAAGGGATTTATTTCAACAAGCATAGAGTGAGGTGATGCCTAAAATAAAATAGAAGCATTGAAAAATACTTCCCAATGAACAAAGACTTCTCAATCCTTGTGCCACAAAAGTAGTAAAATTCTTTTGTTCTTTACTAGAAGTTTGGGTACAAATTATTTTTTCCTTCCATTCTTTATTATTTGATTTTTATAGGATAGATTTTTTCCTAGGAAGGATAAAATATTTAGTGTGGGGTGATGTTGATCCCTTGAAATGAATAAGTTGTAAAGCAAAGGATAAGTGTGCACGAAGGTAAATTTGGAGAAAAGAGTGTAAGTGAAAGCGTGATAGGATAGGTAGGTTGGCACATATAGGAAAGGGTTTAAGGGTTTAAGGAATTATCTACATTTCGGTTAAGGGTATCACATGCAAAATGCATGAAGTTGAGGATAAGCGTAATGATGACAAGGTTGTTACATGGAGACTTGAGGCTCAAGAAAAGAATATTCTTAGTAATATTTATAGTTACGGTCTATAAAGTGAAGGATTTTATGGCTAAGTGGCATCTACATAGCTTGGGAAATCAAATAGATCAATAAATGATTGCATTTGGCATGTGGCCTTGTTTCTAGAATGATGATCAGGTGAGCCTCCATCCTATTTAAGGAAGCATTTGGATTTAGACAAGTGTTTTATTAGCATAGAGAGTTAGAGATTAGAAGGTATATGTAGAGGCCAAGTATGTATGTGATGATAGATACGTGGTGATAAATATGTAATGGCTCTAGGGGGTAATATAGGGTTTCTAGTTGTAGGATATTATTACAATGATCTCTTCAGGTCTTCTATGACCTTTTTGATGTAGTATGGCTACACAGTAAACACTAATATTCAATATATATAACTAGTTATTCTATATATCTATGTTCATGGGTTAAAACCCTAGTGCTCACTTTGCTCATGGTTTAGATCTGTTGCCGTATGCATGATGAAAATTGACATGTAACCTTCAACTGCACTAAACCCGTTAAGACCGTGATAGGGAAATTGATGTGGAAATATGTGTAGCTAACTATAGGAGGATTAATGACTAAGATCTGGTAGCATGATCTCCTAGTAGCTGAGTTAGAAAAGGGGAGATTTAGAGGCTATGAATGGGTAGTGTAAATTCCTTATGGTTTATCTAATTGAATCTCAATGTTGAATTAGTTTGAAGTGTCCAAATTACTAAAAATCTATGTTCTACCGCTTTGAAAGGAAACTAATCTAAACAAATAAAAAATAAATAAATATTACAATCACAAACAACAATTTGCTTTTATTCTAAATGATTTTACTCCTACCCTAAAACTAAACAAGAAAAATAACCCAATGTGGTTATTCACCTATGTTGATTGTATTGAAACTAAAATAACTTAAAACAAGAACTTTTCCAAATGATCTATGATATGTAGACAACCTCCTACGATATTCTCTCCTTCAGATCCACAAGGGTGGGAAGAAGAGGATCCGTCACCGGAGATGTTATTAATGATTTAAACCCTCTTGGAAACTAAATAATTACTTGTAAATGTAAGAATATTGGTTTTCTATTCTATTTGATATGATATAACAAGAATAGATAAATCCATCTATGTGATGAATTGTCCCCTTAGTTTATCCTTTATTCCTTTGTGTGTCCATATGAGTTCAAAGAATTGGGAATATAAAGGTAGAAATAGGGGAAGGGCTTGAGAAATGGTAGCTTGAAGTAAAATCTAGTTGCGTGCAAGTAGAGAGAGATAACACAAGTGAACCGAGCTTGGCTATGCAATTTCTAGCATGATTGTGTGACAGCAATACTATGCAAGATAAACAAAATTCTTAGGCTATTTACTTGAATACAAGCATTTAATATATAGGAATTGGTTATGATGTGCCTTCATGCACATGGAAGCCTTGGAGTGTCAAATCATTGGGTAAAGAGGTAGTTAAAACTAATTAAATCTACTTAAAAATAGAAGAGGGAAGGAATACCATGCAATCAAGACTATTTTTAGGAAATTTGGTTCACAAACACACCTTGGAAGTCAAGTTAAGTGAAGTGTCATGTGTTAAAATCATGCATGAGGAGTTCAAGAAAAATCACTCAAGATCACCGCACTATGCGGTGGTGACGATCACAAGACCACACTCCGCTCTGCACTGGTGGCGATCACAAAAATTTTGCCTAGGAAGGGTGGTGGTTTTAACACTTAACTCCAAAATATGCACAGAAAAGAGTAGGAAGCTAGAAGAAAGTGTGGAAAAGTTAAGTAAAGATGTCTAGGTTACAAATATGCACTACGGATGAGATTAAGAACTCAAACACCTTTTGAAAGGACATGAAACATCATTGGGGACTTTTGTAATTATTTTTCGACAATGTAGCACATACAATTTTGGGTGCATACATATTTCCCCCTTGGAGAATCATCTTATCCATGAAGAGGTGTAAAACGTAGAGTTCGAGTATGGCGTTCTGAAATGGGGAATTAGAAGCTATACGACACTCCCAGTGTGCCAAAATGTCTCCATCCAAAATCTCACTACCTACAAAATGAAAAGAATACTCACATGCAAATAGATACAATATCGAAAAATAAAAAAAAATCAAAATGACAAGAGGACTTACCATTTTTGTGGGGATAGTAATATACATGCACCAATGCTCTAGTCCTGTGGACACATACACTTCAAACAAGGTTTAAAAAAGTGTAAGGTTCCCATTTTATGAATTTAGAAACAAGGGAATTTTTTTTTTTTTAAATAATGTTCTTTGTTCTAAATTTCATAACTTAGAACACACATTCTTTATCAACCATTCATATAACAGATAACCATATGCAGCTGTAATGACTCGGTGTGCTACCAATCTATTCATTTCATGACTCAGTAAACTACCGATCTATTCATGTTTAACATTAAGTATCGAATACTTATCCGTATACTACATATACTTGGTTCTCTTTCCTTGTCTAGGGTATTGAGTGATCTTTCTAAGGAACCTATCTGAATAATTGTTACCAATATTCATCTACATCACGAACCTTAGACTAGGTGACATAGGACAACGCAACCAGCAGCTTGCGATAATTTTCACCGAAGATTTTTAACATACTGTACATATTACTATTATTTTACGGCATACTCATCAATATGGAATACATCCTTCACCCCACTCTATTGTTATCTAGAATGTTCTTTACTGACTCACGTCAGTCCACTTGCCGAGGTTTAACCCTAGTTCGTGTTAACAACATGTGTTATGATAAGGGGAAGCTCACTAAGACTTAGGGTAAGTTGGCATACTGGGTCAACCTAAGTCAACCCCGTGTGCCAAGGTATCCTAAGTTTTAGAGGGCTACCCCATATCTTAAAACATGTTTCTAACTTGACCTAGAGAAAAACTAAGATCAAGTCTAATTTATGTAGATCTGGATGATCAATGCCGAAGGGTGTTGCCACATGCCGACTGCATCATTGTATCCTCAAGAAGATCCTAATCTTCTCAAGGTACAGCCCTGCAGTTGGCATGTTCCAACATCCTACTGAATAGCCTCATTGAGATGTACATACCCCAAGGAATTTATTAATAATTTAATTAATTTAGATTATTCAAAATAGATTTCAGCAACTTTGCCTAACCCTAATCCAACACTCCTTAAGTTCTTTTCTAAATTGATTCAATTATCCCATTAAGAACTTTGTTATATTCATTTCCGCTTTTAATGTTCGAATACATAATTAACTATCAATTAAGTGTAACTGCATAGTGTTATAATATGTCTTATGTAAAAAGTATAATAACTTTTTAGAAAGTTTAGTGCTAGAATATATCCAAAATAAAGTAGACTTCATAACAATCGAATTCTGATAGATTGAAGTCATGATACCAAACCTTTGTGGTTTATGAAATTTTTGAAAGATGAAGATTCTTTCACTATATGTAAGGCATTAGGGTTTATTCTACCCAATGACCACATTTTTCAATGTATGTTCATCCTACTTTGTATAACTATGTTATATAGTTTAAATAACAAATATCATATTCTACAACTTTAAAAGTTACATCACAAGTAGGGAGATTGAACTAAATCCCTTGATCCAATATTTTTAAAATTTATCCATTTAACATATAAATAATATGAAGATTAACAACAAGATAGAGCCCATCTCTTTCATACAAATACAAATAATTTACACAACCAATACAGGTAATCTCACAAATTTCAATTTATCTTTATAACCATTACATTTACAAGACTTATGCACTTAGGTATACTGCATAACAACCATCTTAATTATAAAATAATACTACTTTTCTTTTCCAAAACAATCTCAAGAACGAATCAAAGTTCTTCACAAGAATTAGACTTAAATCAGCCAATGCATCATATAAGTTTTGCCTTCTTTATCACTTATGAAGTCCATCTGCAAAAATTGCTACTACGGTCGAGTTAATGAATCCAGAGCATGATAAGCACTAAGCCTTAAAAATAAGTGCATTCCAATAATTGTTCCATTAAAAAAACTCTGCTTTAATGAGACAATTATTACATCAATAATCAATATATCAAAAGCAACGAAAAAGAAGTACATTATAAACAATTGATTTCACTTCCAAGAAAAGGACAAAATATAATCTACCATTTCAGCCTTAAAAATAGAGTCTAATTGATCCCATCAATTATCCTTAGACAAACAACATACTATAACATTTCATTGTTCCCAATCTGTCATAAAAGAAATCAACATTTATCTTTGCTTCAAGCTAAAGAAAAGTTTAGAGCATGGTTCATATTAAGATGACTCATCCCTCTCCTAAACAAAAGAAGAAGAAGAACCATTACAACTCATGCCTATACACAACACATCCAAGAAATAGAACAGTTCCAAATGTGATTTAATTGTTTCTTTCTAAAGACAACTACCTTAAAATTTAACAATTAAGATATTCATCTAAATAGAAATCTCATCTAAATCTAAGAAGGAATAGAGAATCATTTGATCTACCTATAATTTTAAATCGACTTCCAAAAATGGAATTTAACTTTTAAATATTGGAAATAACATTCAAAGATCAAGGTAGACTCATATAAGTGTTATTCTCAACTCTAAATCATCCAAGAAGAGTCAAAATAGAAAGTTCAACCCAAGATCTATACAGTAAGAAGAAGGCACACTGCCATATTATTTACACTTCTTTACTTATAAAGAATGCTGATTTCAACTTCATACTCAGAATGAAATAGAACTCATAGTCTTAAAACACAATTTGTTTTAAAGGAACCAAGTTCCTTCCTTTTATTAAGACATAAGGTGTCCATTTGAATCTAAGAAGGAATAGAAAAATAACCGTTCAGAAAGCCAAACAGGATCAAAAGCATCAACAAATCTTAACGACTAAAATCCCATTATCCTTGTAAAATGTTTCCATTTAAATACCAAGAATATTCAAATAGCTCTAATTAATCTACTCTTTCAGATTTCCTTGACTAAGTAGTTCAATTATACGAGTTCTTATCTTTTAACTATTACGAAGTTAAATCCCAATCAAATACCAAAACCAAATCAAATTTTTTGAAAATACTATATCTCAAATCTCAAAGGTACAAATTCCAAGCACGATATCATTCATAATCTTCTCACATAGGTATAAGACTACCCATGTAAATATTCATGAGTTTAGGGAACAACAATATCCCACCTAAGTTTTAACAAAAACAAGAAAGCTCAACATACAAGAACCGATCCTACACATCGATCCTGTCACTTATTTCCAAGCACCAAGTACTAAATTGTATGTATAATTTCGAATTATAAAAATTCAACATGAGCTTGGATGTGCACACTAGTCTTAGTATGAGACAGTATGAAATACATATAACCAAAAACATTTCATAAACAAAACAAGGAGTTTTATTTCCCTTATACAACGAAACATGAATTTCTAAAGAGAGAGTTCAGAATCGAACAAATAATAAGACAAGAGTGTGGTGAATTTATGAACTTCAGTTAACAACTCAAATTTCCATAGAGTAAGGCACGAGTACAGGGCCACGTACATCTTCAATAATAGTTCCTAGTTACCCAAGATACCAACACTGGTTCAGCACAATAGTGACTCCAACATGATTCATATCAAACGTGAAGTCTAGATACTAGCTCAAGTGGAACTAGGAGTTCCCACAGAGTACAGAGTCCACACAAGTAACAAAATACGAGTACTTTGTAGTTACTAATCTACAAACAGTTCCAAATTTCTCAAAGGTATATTATACACGGATACATGAGCCCAATATTATTTCTCAATGGGACTCAAGTTTTACCCAAAGTTCAAGCCCAAAAATAAGCCATAACATCCAAATACCGTGTATTTTATAAACTAGCATAACTGTTTGGATTATCACAAGGAACTAAGATATAAACAATGAGTTTTATACGAGGCTTTGACAACAGTCAGAGATACACAAGATTCCAACATGATTCAGAACAACAAGAATCAATTCTCAACAAACACAAATCCATAACTAAGTTCCAAATCAAGGATGAGCTCAAAGTAAAGGTTCAACAACACACGAGCTCAACACAAGCTAAAAAAAAACCCATATACAGGCTCAAGTCCATGCCAAACGATCTTATCTGAATTTCCAATAGGATTCAAGTTTCCCCAAAACACTGAACCAAAATAATAGAAATGATGGTTATCCTAACAGACCACTTCCATTTCCAATTCCAAATGAAAAGTCAAGAACAAAAAAACATTTACATGCTTTTTTTAAAGAACTACATATGGTAAGTTTCCCAATAGAACGTCATTTACCAAGGATTCAGAAACCAATATAACAATATTTAATAAACCCTTCAAGCCATTAACCAGATATAATAAGAATCCAAGAATCTCAAAAGTAGAATCATTTTAATGAAACATTTATAAGAGAGCAAAAGATCTTAAATTTTAGAGCCTATCATGCCTGATAGTGCTTCTATGAAATTGAAAAGAACCTCCAGCCAAGCTCAAAACTTCTCTTCTCCACAAAAATCAAATAACAATGTTCTTTTTCCACAATGCCTCCTATATATTCCACAAACTGAAAATAGGTTTAAAACCTCAAAAATAGCCATCAAGTGTAGTTCTATCTACTGGTTCAAAAACCGAGCACATGCAGAGAAAAAATCATGAAGTATGCAAAGTGAAACAACCACATTCCAACCCATTTGCATGCCTTCCAAGGTAGTTTGAGCACGAAAACCAAAAACAATTAATTCCATCAATTTCGAGAGTTTCTCGCCTATCTTCCCTTGCCACCACCTTTCATGTTTAGCGATTGCTAAATCAATTTTAACAAGGAATTTCATTTTAGTGGAGTCTCCACCTAAGCCTCTGCCAAGTTCACTAACCCCTATGCCAAAGCTCGTAGTACCTCCAAGAAATTAAAACCTTATCAACAAATTTAATGTCTTGGAACCATCACCTACAATGTATGCATCCACCTAATTCCCCATTCAAAACCATTAGTTTAAGATAGATCATATTGTTTAGGTTAGACCTTAGGTAGATTGTAATATATACCTTAGGTTATAACCCAAACAACAATTACCACAATAGGTCTTAGCACATAGACTAAGGTAGTTTCCACATAGGTTAGATTAATTTACAACACTATAGTTTTAGGCATTAGGTTAGATGATAATATAGCCTTGTAGTATTAGGTTCTAGGTAAAAACATTTAGTAACCTAGAAACCTTTCCAAAACCCTTAGTACCGAGCTTAGGTTAGGGTGCCAATCAACCAATAAAAGTAGAATAGGAAGCTTTAGGTTAGAAAAGGAATTCTGTTATGTAACATAGTTTAGGTAGTAAATATTTTTACCTAGCTCAGGATTCCATTGGATAGTCCTTTTTAGGATCCTAGATCTTTTCCTATGCCATGAACAGCTGAATTTTCTGTTCACCTCAGTAATGTCCTACCATGGTTGATCTCCAAAGACCCAAGCATAACTTACAACTGAATGGAAACAAGTTCACACAAAAATCAAAGAGCTTGTAACCACAACGTTCAGTCCAATATGTCTCTTAATTCATGGAATGTAAATTTATCATTTGTTCAACAGAGCAGATTTAAAACATTCCTTGGATCACTGAAATTGATCCAAGGAAGAGTCAGATTAATAGATAAGTTTACAACTCTTAACTAGATTGCAACTCTCCTGCAAGAAATGAAAAATGGATTCAAAGAAGCCATCCCAATTCAGTCAAAGGATCTTAAGAGCAGAAGATGATTTATCCATATCAAGCATGATCTCCAAAATTCAAAAGAACATATCTTTATAAGGAAAAATCACATGTCAACACTTGAAATGTAAAGGAGGAAAATAACAACTGTCAAGGGTGTTACATGCTCCCCTCCTTAAAAGAATCATTGTCCCGATGATTACCCCCCTTTTTAACAATAAACATCAGGACAATCACTTCATTCACTTCTCTTATTCTAAGTCAAAATATATTAGAATCTTATAATTCAAGAAATCAGCATTAATAGCTGTTTATCCAAATCAAATAAATATCTACCCAAAACTGGCATATTTAATGTCATGTAAAGATAAAATCATAAATTTTATCAATCAACAAAATCAATTCTGATCAAATAAATATGGAAAAGTAGTTTTCATATCTTCTAGATTTTCCCAAGTTTCACTCTCTTTATTAAAATGGTCCCACTAGACCTTACATTGACTTATTTATTGATTTCTTAAATGCAACTGCAAGGTTCCACCACTCGAATGGGTTTAACTACGATTATTCTTGGGTCTTGGACCTGTAAGGAATTCCAATTTAACACGTGATAAATCTGAAATGTATTTCTTAAGAAAATAAATATGGAAAACATCATGCATTTGTGACAAAGCAGAGGTAATGCTAAATAATAAGCTACAAGGTTGATTACTTCAACTATCTCAAAAGGTCCCACATAACATGGTGATAGCTTGGCATCCTTGCCAAAAGTTATAGAAATCTTTTCAGCTTTAACCCAGAGAAAGACTTTCTCACCAAGTTCAAATTTCCTATCAACCCTCTTCAAGTTAGTGTAACTCTTTTTCCTATCAGCTTCTTCTTTCAAGCATTCACAAATAAACTTAACTTGTTCCATTTTCGTAAGGATTTCAGGTCCAATTACCTCTATATCCTCTATGTTGTCCCAACTAACAGGGTTCTGCATTTTCTTCCGTAAAGAGTCTCGAAAGGTGTCATCTTAAGAGAAGCATTATATGTATTATTGTAAGCAAATTCAACTAATGGAAGATATTCTTACCACTTATACTATTGATCCATATGATACACCTGTAACATATCTTCTAAAACTTGATTTACTCTTTCAGTCTGTCCATCCGTTTCTGGGTGATACGCAGAATTAAAATTTAGCTTAGTTCCTAGAGTTGTATTAAGCGGTTGTCAAAATCTTGATGTCATTCTAGGATCTCTATTAGATATGATTAATTTAGGTACCCCATGTAATCTAAAAATTTCATGTACAAATCTTTTAGCCAAAACAGGTGAATCATCCTTCAGATTTCCAGCAATAAAATGAGCTACTTTTGTTAGTTTATCAACAACTACCAAAATAACATCATGTTTATTTCTTGACATAGGTAACCCTTGTACAAAATCCATGCTTATTACTTTCCATTTATACTACGGTATGCTATGAGGATACAATAAACCGGCTAGGTGCATATGTTCCGCCTTAACACGTTGGCACTCTAGACAATGTGTTACATAATCAATAACATCCTTCTTCATTCCTTTCCAGAAATATTGTTGTTTTATATCAGCAAGCATCTTTGTAATGCCAGGGTGTCTGAGAAAGGTGAATTATGAAATTCAGCTAACAATTTCTTTCTCAAACCACTAAGCAAAGGTACATAAACTTTGTTTTCAAATCGTAAGATTCCTTCCTTATCAAAGTGAAAACCCTTATACCTCAAATCATTAGAATCTGTAGTAAGTGTTGTTTTTACTTGCTGAAAATAGGAATCAGATTCCATAACACCTTTTACTTCATCCTTAAAGTGAGTTCTTAGTGTTATAAGAGTAGAAATGTGCTTCCTACGACTTAGAGCATCAGCCACTCTATTTTCTTTACCCTTAATATAAATTATGTCAAAATCATATTGAGACAAAAACTCTAACCATCTTCGATGTCTTGCATTCATATTTGGCTGAGTGAAAATATACTTCAGCCCAAGATGATCAGTTTTTAACTCAAATGGTTTACTAAGCATATAATGCCTCCAGACTTGAAGTGCATGAACAATGGTGTCGGGATCCACGCCGAACAAAGGAATCAAAACCAGAAATTACTAAAAATTTGGGATTTTTTTTTAAAGTAGACAATAAGTATTAATGCTCTGTTTATCCCCTTTCCCATTAATAACTTGGTTTATAATAATTATTAACTTATCTGAAATTAAAAGACACTAGCCCAATAACCAATTAGTTATTTTATTCTCCTATGTATTTTCTAGGGTCACAAACTTAAGTTTACCCCCTTCTACTATAATTAATTTTCTCCCTTTTTTATTAATTTTCCACACACCAAAAAAATTATTTTCCCATTCCCACTTAAATCCCATGACTAAAAGAAAGTGTGTAGGGTCACTTATGGACCCTAGGATTGAATCAATCTTGGCCCTTGATCTCCTTTTTGACCTAATTTTACCTAACTCAACTTTATCTTCTCTTTCCCTCTCACTTGATTTTCATTTTGTATTCTTTTCTCTCATTTGCTTTGTGTTGCTTTATTGCATGCAAAGGTTATGGAATGGCTTAAGGAAAGGATGAATTCATGGAGTTTCTTTCAGTTTATAAAGGATAAAATTGCCATATTATTTCAGTTGTATATTTATGTAATAAATCGATATTATTTCGGTCGTATATTTATGTAATAAATTAGGTCGGAAGGGTCGGCCGGGTCAGCGACGGGGAGAAACGGGTGTAGGGGAAGCATCGAGGTGGTGGTGAGGGAACAATAACGGGGATGGAGGGACATGCGAAGGGCGAGTCTTTGTGGGGTCGGTGTATGGGCGAATGGCGGATGGGGGAAGGTTTGGCCTCCCCAATCCGTTTGGTTTTATATGTATTTTTTTAAATTAAATTTTGTTTTAAATTTATTAATATATATATATATATATATATGATATTATATACTGTCTATTAGCCATTTCTTATTTAATAATAATAATCTGTATAATATATATATATATATATATATTATATATACGTTTTTAAATATAAATGATTATTTATATATATATATATATATATATATATATATATATATATATATATATATACACTTCACTTTATAAATCTGCAATACAGATTTATTTTAGGAAAGCAATTAAACTAAGACTATTAATATTTTAATTCTGAATATGATCTTTTTTTTGTACACAATGATGATTTCAACTTATAAAATAATAGATTTTAATTTTATTATTTTGATGCAAAAAGGAACTTAAAATTTTCAACTATTCACATTAAATGATTTACCTATTTTGATATTGCAAATGATGAAACCAAAAATTTGAAAAGGAAGATATTGACTAAGCTAACACTTAGTGAGAGAGATAGGCACATCAAATCTACTTCTACATCCATTCAAATAAGATGACCAACAAGGAAAGTAAAACCAGTCTTATTCTATTCTCTAACTTTTCAAAACTTGTAAGAATAAGGGTGTTTCAAGAATGATATCAAATCTTACATTTACACAAGTTTTCAACATTTTACAAAGATGAAATCTACCACAAGAATAAATGAACTTTCCAATAACTTGTCCTTCTTTCAAAAAGTAGTCCCAACAATTCATATTAAGAAAATTTTCACTATCTTCAATCCTTTATTTCAAAGGTTTAAGTTTCCAAAAAGGCAAAGCATAGTTCTATATCATTCCAAGTATTCAAAGGAAAACAATGCAAGGTAACATGCAAATATTGAGGGTAGATTTATCAACAAATGGGATGCTAGTTTACATATAACTCCAAATACAAAGGAGGATTTTACACACAAGAAAGCTTCCACAAGCCATTCTTTTCAAGATACAATGAAGTAAGGTCCATAATAAAATGAAGATGACAAGGAGCTCCAACCAACATCCAAATTTGAGGTCCCACTTCAAATGCCTTCAAGGAATCCATACAATGAGAAGAATCTTGTTTTTCCACCCAACCATAGGCATCATTATATGCCTTTCCCAATGTTGGGATGCATGCTAGCCTCCCCCAAGCCCATGGGAAAGAGGAAAACTATCCACAACTATGCACAAGAGTGAGGGTGAACAAACAACATTTCATCCACACAAAAACAAGGTAAAGATCAAAACAAGACTCCAAATTTGTAAAAGTGAAAAGGAGGAGAAACCAAGTTCTACCTCTAAAAATGGGGAAGAGAAAAGAAAGTTCTCCAAAAGTTTTAACCATCATTATTTGTACAAAACAAGATCTTCATACCCTCCTTATTTCTCCAATTTCATTCAAGCCCTCCTTATTCCTCCACCCTTTCACCAATCCTTCTTGGAATGGTTTTCAAACCCCAAAGGGGTTTTCTCACCAAGAATGGGGAAGGAGGTTCAAGCCAAATGGCCCACCTTCCCCACCTCAAACCATTGAGGGGAGTAACTAAATCCTACAAGGCTTTCCCATCAAGCCTATAAGGATTGAGATGGGAAATTCCCCTCTCTTCCTCCCCAAACTCCAAAACTCCATCATGTTATATGATGGAGGGAGAAAAATTAAATAAACAACAAACAAACATTTCCAAGAAAACAACTAATATCTAGCATGTTATAACAAATACAATGAAGCTCAAGAAGCCTACCTCAAAGAAAATCTCTCCAAAACCAATCTCTTCCACTTCTTGACCCAAGCAAACTCTAGCTCCAAATCCACAAGACTCCAAGCAAAAGCTCCAAAAAAATTCTCTTCTTTTCCCATGAGGGAGAATTTGAAGAGGAGCAAGCAAAAATCCTCACAAATGAGGGGGTGACATGTGTCACCCCTCTCTTCCTTCAAGGTCAAAGATGCCAAAGATAAAAGAGAGAAAGGATGAAATGGATTTTAGACCTCTTCTCCCAAATTACTCAAAATCATAACAAAACAATCTTGTGTAACTTTTAACAAAGCACACTTATCCATACCCCTTACATGGATGTGACAAAAGGGGAGGAAAAAAGAAGGGAAACTCCTCTCAGCCTTAGAAATAAGCCCCCTACCTATTAGGCGGGTCCAAGGGTCCATTTTCATGCTAAGGGAACTCCCAAACTCAAAAACAGTCCTAAAAATGCCCAAAATAACCCAATTTCGGGTTTGGAAAATTAGGCACAAGGGTAGAGGGTATGGGGCCCACCCAAGGGTTCACATATGACCCTAAAACCTTTTGATTAATTACATCATTAAATAAATTCTAAACTTAATGTAAGTGGGGTCATTAATTCCCTAAACAAGTTTACAAAACAAACTAAACACCCTAAGCGATTAATAATACAAGAAATATTACATTACAAATGAGTGTCACCCATGGTGCCCAAAACAATAATTCTAACACTAAAGCCTCATGTAATAAACATGGCTAGGACTTAGTCCCGTGGGCTGCTTGTGTAAAGTTGTGTAGCTGGCCTGAATCCCACATTCTCCTGTGACCTGTCACCTACACACTCATTACACACATTAAACGCACCTGTCTGATAAAATGTGAATTAACTACTAAATAAGATATCAATGAATTCTATACTAACATATCATCTCTCTAGAATCAGAAATGCGACAACGTACACAATTATACACAATTCAACATAGGTTAGACATAATGATAAAGTGACATGTATCCATAGAATCCCAACATGAAACAAACTGAGTATCCATCAATATAATTGTGTTCCAAAACAGCATCATATAAAATTAGTATCCATGACATCATAAGATAATGCGATAACATAATAATCAAGCTACATTGGCACTATACGCCTAAAATTTCATACATGCCTAATCAAATCAAATCTCCTAATGTAATGTCCAAAATATAACAAATACCTGTCAAAACATGTCTAATAGTAAGAGGAATAACAAGTAACTGAGCTATAAAGTGTAGGCACTACATCCCCTCTACTAAAATTAGACTTCCTCCCGACGGAAGTCACTTGAAAGAGATAGGGATATCTAGCCCTCAAAGGTGTCATATCCTCCCAAATAGATGTTGTCTCATCGTATCGGTCTCACTACACTCTAACACTGGTGCGAGACTCGACCACGAAGGGCCAACCTTCGGTGCTCTAGTATGCTTATGAGCTCTAGTCTCCACTATCCTCTATCCTCTACCCGTAATGCCGACCAATCCAAAACATGAGAGACATCAGTACATACCTCGTAGTACGAAACATGAAAAACATCATGGGTTCATGCAAGGCGTGGTGGTAAATCTAGGTGATAGGTAAATGGACCAATGACCTATAAATTGTCAAAAGGCCCCACAAAATGAGGTGATAGCTTAGACCCCTTTCCATAGTGGATTGGGCTCTTATGCAGATGAGCTCTCAAGAAGACTTTGTCACCCACTAAGTAGTGACGATCAATCCTCTTAGTGTTTGCATATGCCTTCGGTGTGCTCTAGCCTGCGCTCAAGATGCTATCTAATCGTAACAACATACTACTCTAAATCCTATAGATAAGTTGGTCCCAGAATAATCCTTTCATCTAGTCTATCCCAACTCAAAGGTGTCTTGCAAGGTCATCCATACAAATCCTGGTAAGGAGCCATACCAATGGAACTGTGATAGTTGTTGTTGTAGGAAAACTAAACTAAATGCAAATAATATTCCCACTTCTTCTACTGATCCATCACATACATCCTCAACATGTCCTCCAGTACCTAATTAACCCTCTCTGTCTCTTTCATTTGTCTCTAGATGATAGGTTGAGCTGAAATTAATCGAGTACCTAGAGTGACCTGAAAGGAAGTCTAGAAAAGTGAAGTGTAGATGGTATCCCCGCTCATTGATGATGGTCTTCGAATCCCATGCAACCTAACAATGTCCTCCATAAATACTTTGCAATGGCCTATGTATTATAGGTGACCTTGGTTGGCAAAAAGTGTGCAACCTTGGCCAACTTATCCACGGTGACCATAATGGCATCATGATGATAAGAAGACATAGGGAGTCTGACTATGAAATCCATGGAGATCACATCCTATTTCCACTCAGGAATATCATGAAGATGTAATAGTCCTATGGGATGAGAATGTTCTACCTTGACCATTTGACACTCAAGGCAACGTGTAACACCTTGGACAATTAGGTCAAAGAGATGAAATGCCTTTAAGACCTATTCCTAGTGTAGATCCATTTGAGATATGGGCTATAGAATGTGTGGATCCTATCTCACCAGCCACATGTAGGACTGGATTGCGCTACATCATCACTTACACATATTATCTTACGAGGTGGACAAAGCAACACCTACTAAGGATTGTACACCAGCTACAAGAACCGTGTTCTTATGGGAGAATGTTCTTACAAGGTATGGATGCTGTTAAGTTTGACCAGTGATAGGGGCACACATTTTTTGAATGCACTAATAAGATCTCTATTAGATTAGTTCATGATTGCACACCATAAGACTACACCATATCATCCTCGGGTAAATGGGATCATTAAAGATTTCAAAAAGATTTTGAGCGGACTTTGACAAAAATTGTGATGTTGGAAGAAAATATTGGGATGATAAATTTTCTACCATGATTTGGGCATATAGAACAACATACAAGCGGATAAACAAGGCCACACCCTTTCAATTGGTGTTTAGTGCGAGCAGTTCTTCATATGGAATTCATGTTACCTTCTTTACGTATTATGCATGTAGGAGGTTTATCTTATGGAAAGCATTAAAATAACAAATTAGAAAGTTGATCAAGCTAGATGAGCGATGAGAAATAACATGATGGAGTCAAAAGAAAGAAAATTCCAAGTGGAAAGCATGGCATGATAGGCACATCAAAGACAAAAAGCTTAAGATAGGATAGATAGTGCTTCTTTATGACTCTAAGTTTTCGTTCCATCCAGAAAACTTAAATTGCATTAGTTGGGCCAAATGTTATCACTCACATACTTAAAACAAGTGATTGTAAGTTAGAGGTGCTTAATGGAATATGGTTACCCAATTACTTCAATGGGAGTAGGTTGAAGCCCTACTATAAATAATTATTCTTGGTGTTTGTAATAAAGTAGTGTTTCCATTTAGATTAGGTTTACAATTATGTATTCCCTTAATATATTTCCTTCTTTGTCGCTATGTTTTATCGGTTTAGTTGGTGTTTTGTATAAATAAGTGCATTTTCACACCAAAAGATAATTACCATTTGTAGTATTTTTATGCACAAAGGACTACACATACCATTGGTGTGGGGTGTGTTGGTGCCCACTTTGATCCTCTGTTATTTTCCCATCTTTCCCCTTTGTTCTACATGCTCAAAAATGTATTTCTTCGAATTTGGTGATTTGTAACTTTATCCCTCCAAATTGAATGCCTTAAAGTTCTCACAACTTATTATTTTACCCCAATGTGAAAGAAAAAATACATGCATGCCTTGTTTTGTACCCTAAATTTCCAAATCTATGGGCATATGTTGTTTT
Organism: Taxus wallichiana var. yunnanensis; assembly: GCA_018340775.1. Taxonomy (NCBI): domain Eukaryota; kingdom Viridiplantae; phylum Streptophyta; class Pinopsida; order Cupressales; family Taxaceae; genus Taxus; species Taxus wallichiana. The sequence continues at coordinate 650,620,426 of CM031237.1, forward strand.
TTCCACTTTTCCCGGCCTTTGGATCTCATGTTGCTTGTTTTATACTCATTTTACCTCAAAAATCCTTTTCCATGGTCAAAAATTGCTTTAAAACACCTTCCATTTGCCTTTTGATCAAAAATCCTTCACCCACGAAGAAAAAATCAAATTTGGGAATCTCTGGTAAATTCTAGTGTTTTTGACGGTCATATGGGTGTCATTTTTCTATCAAAATTAATCCCAAGCCTCTCCTCCTATGTGGCCACTTGTGGTTGGAATAGAATTGGTGGGTTTCTTTGAAAACTTAACATTTTTTGGTGTTTTGGAAAAAATCCAAATTTCCCCCAACTCATGAGAGGGACACATGTCATGTTCTTATTCATAGGTGGGATGGAAGGCTGGTGGGTGACTTAGGTGATTTTACCTTTTTGGTGAAAAGGGAAAAAAGTAAGGAAAGGTCCGTGCTTCCACCAAGCCAATCGGGGGTGGACACGTGGCGGCGCGTAGGAGAGTGCGGGTCGGCGAGCCGATGGAGGCAAAAGGGAATTTTTTCCTTTTTTGCAAAAAGACTTAGAATGAAAATTTGAGGCATGGCTCTACAATAAATTAGAAGGAGACACATGGTAGGGAAGAAATCGGAGGCGCGGGACCATGGAGGCAAAGTGATAAATTTTCCCTTGCTGAAAAAAGGGGTTAAAATATGAAATAAGCCTGTGGATTCTTAACGATAGAGAGGTGGACACGTGTCAAGGACAAAGGCAGAGGTGTGGGTACATGGGGAAAAAAGTGAAAAATTTCCAAATTTCCAAAAAAGGTGGAAATGTGCAGAATTGAGCGTGAATTCAATGGGACCCACCATATGCCACGTGTCAGCACCAAATTTCAAGGGCGGAGGGGCGGAGAAAAAAGTCAAAATTTTACATTTTTCCAAAAATGTTAAAAAGTCAAAAAGTGATCCCAAATCCATTCCCAATCGTATTTTGACACGTGGAGGGCCCAGATTGAAGGAAAAAGAGAAAATCAATGGTAGTTGTACATTTTTCATTTTGGCCACCATTTTTGCTCCAGGAAGTGCGGAATTGTGAATTTTGCATCAATTTTGATCGATTTTTGCAAATTCATGACGTTTGTTCCTACAAGTACCAATGCAAGTGGTATTGGGGATCAATTTGTAGATTGGTGGTGTTTTTGAAATAATTTTTCCCCATCCTGCAAAACATGAAATATCAAATCAGGAAATTACGGAATCAAATTTTGAAATGATAAGGATGAAATAATGAAATGAAAGGAGTCTACATGCTTGGAGAATGAAAAATGTTCCTCCACAATGGATAATGATGAAGGATTTGTAATGATTCACCTTTTTGAAACACCTGGCAACTTTTGTTGCAAATATGTTAAACGTCCCTATCTACGAATCATGTTGGAATTTTGTAACAAAATTGATGTTGGGCATATTCTTTTCTTTGGAAATAAGGATCAAATGTAATAGAATGTTATATAATGCATCTTTTTTGACATTCTAAAGGCTAGAAAAATGAAGAATTTCATGAGAAAATGCGGGAAGAAGCCCATTCTCTCGAGAAACCACACGAGAACCATTTCTAATTCCTTTTTATATCAGATTTGTATAATGTTGAGTTGGTTTCAATTGTAAAACCATCAACAAGCTCTGAGATTGTTTTTTATAACATTCCCCCACTGATAAATTTGGTCATTCTGGATTATTTTGTGTTGTCTCTTGGAAAAATTTGCATGTACTTATGTTTTGAGAATGTTTTCAATTTGTGTTTCTTTCTCTGTTGCGATCTTGTGTTTGTAATCTCTCTTGATCATACATGGTCTCATTTCTTGTTGATAGTTTAGTGGCATCTACAATCTCATATTTAGAATAGCTTTCATCTGATAAAAATATAAACAAATTTAAAATTACTTTACCTTCCTTGAATTTAGAGATTGTTTGTAAACCTTTTAGTGCACCTTATGTCATGATAAAAGAGAGGTTTCTGGATGCTTTGTTAGTTCATCTGCTTCAAGATTTTATGGAAGGTTGTCAAATATTGTGTGGAAGAGTACAGATCTGGGCCTCCATTCGGTGCACATATCTTGGTTGAAGGAGTAACTTAACCCCTTTGAAGTGTTTTATTGTTTAGGTCTTACAAATTTCTTACAAAGGTCCTCAAAGAATTTGACAAATTCTAGTTAGTCTTGTCTAAAATATCCCACCAAAAATTCATTCAAAATAACTAATCTTACCCCATACTACCCCTACATTGCATTGTGTGTCAACAACATAATATAATTTATCTACAAAAGTGCACAAAGTGAATCGGGATCATACAATGTCTTGATAACCCTTGCCTTGCTTTGAAAATATCTCATGAATCTGGGAGTGACAACTTATGAAATTCAGATTTGGATTGTTGATCATATTTTCCCAAGGCCCTTTCATACTATTTGCACAAATTGAGGGATGTCTCCATCTCCTAAACCATTTGAGGGTTACAAAGTAGGTTCTCTTACCTTGGTTGAAAGGCACAACCTAAAACAGCTTAAGACAAGATCAGGTCCTATTTGATTGCTATCCATTTCTCCACAAATCTAAGTGCCGCTTAGATCACATCCTGACTACAAAACAACACACGTCATGATCTATCCGACTTCAATCTTCATGTCATATCTTTGATGCTTCTCGGACTGAAAAGGAGAACAAATTTGGGTACCAACACTTTCGGTGTCATGTCGTTGCCAGGGAAAGTGGAAAAATGACAGAGGCCCGTGGATTTGGAAATTTAGGGCACAAAACAGGGCATGCATGTATTTTTTCTTTCACATTAGGGAAAAATAATAAGTTGTGAGCACTTCAAGGCATTCAATCTGGAGGAGAAAGTTGCAGATCACCAAATTCAAAGAAAAACATTTTTTGAGCATGTAGAACAAAGGGGAAAGATGGGAAAATAACAGAGGATCAAAATGGGCACCAACATCAGCTCCTTCTCAGGGATGGGCACTCCCAGTGAGTGCCATAAGAACAATGTAGACCAAGTTCCAAAATAATCCATTGGACAAATGGATTCATGAGCCAAAACCACCAAAAACTAGCTGAGAAACCGACAAAAATGGCTATCACACACCAAGGAAAACCAAGAACCACCAAAACACCAAAAATAGAGCAAAATCCAAACACTATACACTATATAAGTTGGTAAGAAAACCCTTATTCAAAGAAAACAAATCAAGGGGAAACCCCAAATGTCCTCCATGCTGGATATAACCATGCCAAGAGGTTCTGATATGTTTTTAGCAATCGGAAATATACCTCTTCTTCTTCTCTGTTTAATTTGTAAACCATCCAGCTTTCTTTGAAGCTCATCCATTGTGCTCGAGTCAAACCTTTTAGTATTTTTCAAGGCTGAATCAAGAACCAAATCTCCAGAAAAATAGCATACTTAGGAGATGTTTTTCAATAACTTCATACTCCCGAAATCCACAAAACTCACAAAGTGATCGGTCTAGCATCTGCCTACAAAACTTCATAAGATGCATTGCTTGGGTTTTCAATAAGGTACATCATCTTCTTTTCTCCACATAACTTCACTAAGTTTCCTTTAATGGGGATAGTGGCATAAGACATGTCCATTTGGACACTCCCACCAACACTTGCAGCCCCTTTCCTTGATAATAACATAACCCATTTGGCGGGGTAGTCAATAATCACAACATCCAATTTCAAATTCCTCCTAGGATAAGATGTAATCTACACCACCAAATCTTTAACACACCCAACAATTGGCACTTCCTTGGAATCCATGGAAGTACACTTTTCATATGTTCTTGTCACTTTCATTCATGACCTCCAAAGGCATGACATTACATGATGCCCTGAAGTCAAACATATAGTTATGTAACAGCTTGTCTTTGATAACAAAGGTAGTGAAAAATGGATCCACGTTCAGCTAATATTTCACCAAATAAGTTCCTAAGTAAACCTCAGGTGGTTCCCCCAACTCTTATAACACTTGTGGCTATTCCAATTCTATAATGGGAATAGGAAATGCAACCTTGCTTCCAACTCGCTTTGGGTACTCTCTTCCTCTCTGAATCCTAAATATTCAAAATCCCTCTTCTTGTGCTCAAGAATCCTAACCAACTCAACAATTGGGATAGGAATCTTAATCTAACTCAAGACTTGGGAAATATCAAATGGAGCATTCTTGGGCAAGGCAACATTGGAAGGGAGACAAGAAGATTCATTACATGGTCCAGTAGTCTTTTCCGTTTGGGCATGGGGAGGATCACAAGTTTTTCTTAGGGGAACAGGCCTTTACCAGATGTATTTTTCTTTGGAGTTTCTTTAGTAAGCAATGGAAATTTTGACTTGTTTTGTTGCCCCTAGCAACTTTACTTCTGGTATTGTTATCCTTCTCTTGGGCAACTATAACATTCATAAGCAGTTGCCTATCCTCCTTCGAAGGGATACCACCATCATACTTCTCAATCATCAAAGATCTTAAGTATTCAAAATCATTATTGGGCAGCTCAAAGGCTTGTACATTTTAAATTTCTAAAACATGAGAAGGAGGAAGAAGATGTACCCATTGGATACAATCCCAAAAAAAAAAAACATTAGTCCTAACACCGATGACATCCGTTGAATTTTCTTCCCTTGATGAACTCAGGGATCTCCATCATGCAGGCATCATCATCAACTTCCTCTTCAATTTTCTGATCTATTCCACATGGAGGATGGGGTAAAAAACATCTGTCACCCAAAATGCAATATTTCAGTATTTCGGATCCTGTAATGCTTCTTATGTGATTTATGTGCAATTACAAATCTAAGTATCATCTTCTAATCAGATTTATAAGGCTAGAATGAAGAGTAGAGTTCGAGTTTGATATTTTCTTACTTACTTGATATGATCCATGTGCATACATATTTGAGATATTTTAATGCATATCAAACCATGGTAATTTCCCTTACAAATTATGCATGCAAATACATTGTTAAAGCATCATTTTATAATTTGATTTGTAAGGATTAAGTGAAGGTATAAGTTCTACCAACAATTTTATCGGTTTCTTGTTTTTGCACTTCATTTGTATTTTTGGTTGATAAATTCAAAAAAATGAAGGTCTAATCTATAAATTTTTGCAAGGTTCTTAGTGCTAATAGATATTTGACAGATTATTTTAGTGCACCTACAAAACAAGGGTGAAAATCCTTAGTGGCGACTCCATGTTGTTCGATATTGATAAATACCAATGTCTTAAGCTTTCTATCATTTATTTTTGTGTTGCTAACCTTTGTAAAACTAGAATGAAGAAGATCCCTCTTCATTAGGGACTCTACTAAGAAGCTTGTCTCATTCAAGGAACTCGAGTTAGAAGGGAAGAGTTTGGAAAAAGCTCGACATCATGCAAAGATATATCCATAAGTGAGAGAGATCAGCCTTTGGTAGAGGATTATCACTCTTCTTCAAGTGATTCTCGATTCAAGCAATCCTCTCATAATTTTTTTGCCTTAGATAGTGAAGGTCTTGTTGTTGCAAATCAGCGGTACCCACTTCTCGGATGTTGATCATACTTCTAGTTTGACATCTTGGACATCCAAAGTGATTGCACAACATTGAATACTCTCCCAAATTATGGGAATTGTGAAAATGGGAGAGGAATCTCCAGATTAGAGGCTAGTTCCTCAACTCCTCTGATCAAATATATCACTTACAACTTGCAGAGGTTTTAATTCCTAGTTCCTACCCTAAATTCCAAGGGGAAAAGGATAGGGAATGCAAGAAAATGAAGATAAAGCTAATGAGGTTATGCACCAAAGGATTTACAGACACCTGCTACTGCAATACATACACAATCCATAAGAAAACACAACACAAAGCATGCACAAATTTCTCAAAATGTAATGAAAGATCAGGAAAAAAATGGTAGATATATGAAAGGATTGAGGGATTTTAATCACAGAGCATATATTAACATTCCAGATCCAATACAATGCATTACAATGATCAAGAGGAAAAAGGGGTGTTGTATTGCATGGAAAGGTAAAAATTTCCACAAATTCTGCCAAAAGGAAGAAAAAGGGAAGTTGTAGAGCTGAAAAGGTGTCTCTTTTTTAAAAAATGAACCCATTCTGGCTTTTACAGTGCAAGCCATGACCCTAGGAGAGAGAAACATGGGAAAACATGGGAGAGCTTTAACCACCAACCCAAAATGCATTAAAACAACATGGGCATCCTTGCAGGCCCATCCCCTGACATTTTTCACCATGCTGGGAGAGAATGCGAGCCATTCTTCATTAAAAATGGTGGTTGAAACATCATTTTTGTCCATGACCACGTGCCAGAGGCATTTTTCAATTTTATCTCTCCAAGCTCCATCAAAATGCAAAAATGAACTTGGAATCTTGTAGATAATTTCACTATATTTCCATTGATATAAAGAATGTGAAAAACTAAGCTCTGGATCGAAAGATATGGCCATTTGAATATTTAGGGCAAAACAGGGCCAAATCGGATCAGCGGGCAAATTTTTTTAAAATTTTCCACTTTTTGGTCATTTGGAAAATTTTCCAAAAATCTCCACACTCCACCATTCTAAGTGCCACGTGGCATGTTTTGATTGGGCGCAGGCCTTTAATGCTTCATTTTCCATTGTTTTGCCCTTTGGAAAATTTTCCATGAATTCCTGCCAGCCGATGATCTGAGGACACGTGGCACATGCTGATTGGGCGCGGGCCTGTCCTCCTAAATTTTCCATCGCTATTTGATCCTATTTCTTGACTCGACACGTGGCAAAACCTCATTCGTTGCAGGCCTTTCCCTTCAAATTTTCCATGTGGGCTTGTCTTGTATCTTTTCCACCACCGGACACGTGGCAAGATGTGATTGGTTCATGTTCGGGAGGCAATTTTTCTTTGAAATTTCCTTCCTTTTCCCTTTGGGAAAATTTCCCAAATTTCCCTGTCTCCCACCGATCCGGGACACATGGTGGCATCTTACTAGATGCGGGGCCTAGGCAAACATTTTTCCTTTTCATTTTAGCTTTTGGGAAAAAATCCCAATCTCCCCCATGCTCCGCTACCCCGCGTGCCCATGGACACGTGGCATAATATGATTGGTTGGCGGGGCTGCGGGCCAAAACTTCTCCATTCCCTTTTACCAAAACACTTTGCCAAAATTCCAATCTTTCCTCCGCCCTCTCGAAGGTCCGATGCCATAGGACACGTGTCATAACATGATTGGTCGGCGGGCCTTCCTTTTGAAATTTTCCATGGCGCTAACACTTAGTCGATTTTTTCAATTTTTCCCTTGGACATGTGGCATAATCTGATTCGCTAGCGGGCCTGCGGGAAACAATATTCCTTTTGAAAAATTTTCCAAACACTTTGTAAAAAATCCAAGTCTACCTCTAACCCCCACTACTTCCTTGTACATGTGGCACCATTTCATTGATCATGCCAGGCCTTTCAGGGAAAATTTCCCCAAAAAACTCTGCCAGCCATAACTTCAAAAATACATGGAGTTAGGAGGAAAAATTTACCTTTCTAGAAAGATGAGAAAGAGATCTATCCAATGGTGCCATTTCCAGAAAGTTTTGAGTGCCTAAAAAGAAAAAAATTATGACTGAGGCACAAGAGAGGGAAGAATGAAAGGAGTTAGCCACAAAATGAGCAAGGGGTACATTTTGGATAACAATTTTGGTGACTTAGAGGGGTCATCTACCTGCTGGATGAAGTTACCAATTGCCTGAAGCAATCCATTGGGCATGGAGTCATCAAATTCTCTATTTGGTACCCCAACTGACTAGAACACTACAAGGAGGAAGATGGAGGGTGGAACATCATCTGATTGGAGCAAGGCCTGTAAGACACATTTCCAGGAACAACAAGCTTGTGCCAAAGCACTTAGGGAAAAAAAAACTAATCTACAGAAAAAATAATGTGCATAAGCACTTGGAGGAATGAAAACCTAGCTAATATGTACAAGGTGGAGAATTCCCTTTAGTAGCAATGCTTTAGATAGATCCCATTGACTGGAATCTGTAGTTCTTTGCCATCCAATGAAGACAATTGGAAAGCATTGTTGTCCTTACACTTTGTGACCATGTATGGGCCACTCCAAATGGCATCAAATTTTGAATGCTTTCCTAGTTTTGCTCTGTCTGCATCCCATTTTAACACTAGATCTCCAACTTGGAAAGATCTATTCTTGGCCTTCCTATCAAAGGTCTTCTTGATCAAGGCTTGATCCTTCTCCATTGCTTGGGATGCCTGATTTATGACTTCTTGGAGCTCCATCAATTCTGCATATCTGACTTCCATGGGCTCAAACTCTAACAACTCCAACTGTTTCATGAGTTCCAATGTTGGCAACTCAAGTGACATGGGCAAAATTGCCTCTCTTCCATAAACAAGCTTGAATGGGGAGTTACCTGTAGATCTTTTAGGAGTTATCCTATCAGCCCATAAGGCTGATTTCAACTTAGTATGCCAAGATCTCTGATTTTCATCAAGGGTCCTCCTAATGATTCTTAACAAGTTCTTATTTGTAGATTCAGCCTGGCCATTACCCTGAGGGTAATAGTTTGATGAAGTTCTTAGGTAGATCCCATTCTTGATAGCCCATTCAGTCACCTTGGACCCAATGAATGCCAATGCATTATCTAATATTATTGTAGTAGGTATGCCAAATCTGGTTGCTATTCCCTCATAAAAGTCCAGGATGCTAGATTCACTTGCTTCCTTGAGTGCTACCGCTTCAGTCCACTTGGTGAAGTAATCTGTTGCTGGTAAAATCCATTTGTGCCCTTGGCTTGAATTAGGATTAATGACTCTAATGAATTCCAAACCCCATTGCATGAATGGCTAGTCAACTGAAATTGGATGCAATGGAAGGGCAGCTAGCCTCTCTTTACCCGTGAAGAAGGCACAATTCTTGCACCTCTTGATCCATGCATAACAATTACTAAAAATCTTGGGCCAATAATAGCTAGCCCTCATGATCTTTAGATCTATCACTCTTGGTGCAAAATGACCACCAGCTTATCCACCATGGAACTCTTCCAACACCCTATGAATCTGATTTGTGCTAATGCATCTCAGCAGCACTCCATTCACATCCCTTTTGAACAAAACACCATCAACAAGGGCATATGGGACAGCCTGCAATCTGAAGTGTCTTCTTTTGGTCTTTTTCATCTCTGGAGGGCATAGACCTGTGTTTAGGAAGTGCATTATGTCTTGGGTCCAGCAAGGAGTGAGGACACCATCATTCTCCTCTTGAGTGCTTCCTTGCTCATGGCTGTCTTGCAACACCAAAACAGCCTCCTTCTCATTACATGCTTCCTTTTGTTTGCTCAAAATCAGTTTCTCACACAATCCTTTCCCTCTCACCAACTTGGTGACTTTGATCTCAATGTCATACTCCATGACACGAGTAATCCAACTTGCTCTCTTTTAATTTAGGTCTTTGTTGAGGAGGAAGTCTTTAACCGCCACATGAGAAACCAGCAATTGAACCCTGTTGTTTGATACTAGATGCTTGAACTTCTTCAAGATCCTGATTACTACAAGAACATGCTTCTCAATGAAGGAATACCTCACCTCATAGTCCTCTAGGATTTGGCTGAAGAAAGCAATTGGATACTCCTCATTGTCTTTGTTACATTGTACCAAAATTGCGAAATAGTATCATCACCCCTAAATGCATAGAGGATGAAATCCTTGGAGAAATCCGGGTTAATGAGAGTTGGGGCTTGAGAGATGGACTCTCTTATTGCTTCAAAACTTTCCTTACCCTTTTTGTCCATTTGAAATCCATGATTTTCTTTAACATCTTGGTGATAGGCTTGACTAGGGCTGCAAAATTTGGGACAAACCTCTAAACAAAATTTATTCTCATCGAGAAAATTTGAAGGGCCTTCTTGTGGCTTGGAAATGGTAGTGCTCTTATGGCTTCAACTCTTTCTAGATCAATTGCTAATCCTTCTTTGGAGATAATGTGGCCAAGGAGTTTTCCTTCATGGGCTAGAAAAATACACTTTTTAGGATTCAAGGATACTCCAAATCTTCTACACCTTTGGAACACCTTCCTCAAATGAAAGAGATGGTATGCTACATTTTTGAAAAAATATTGATATCATCAAGATATATCAGCACAATTTTGTTAATCGGACCCTTGAACGTCATGTCCATTACTCTTTGGAAAGTAGCTCCAGCGTTGAACAACCCAAATGGCATTTTCTGTATGCATAAGTTCCCCATTTGGTTGTAAGGATGTCTTGAACTGATCCTCTTCTTTCACTATAATTTGATTGTACCCCCAAATAGCCATCAAGTAGTGAAAACCTCTCGAGCCAACAACAACTTGCAAAATCTACTCCATAGAAGGAAGTGGATAATGATCCTTGAGAGATGCTCTATTCAAATCTCTAAAGTCAACACACAATCTAATTTGCCCACTCTTATTTATAATCTGGAACCAAGTTGGCTACCCAACTAGAATGCTTGATAGGAATATGATTCTTGATTCTATCAACTTATTCAATTCCTTTCTCATGAGAGGCTCCATGTGTGGATTGACAGCCTTTGTTTTTGTCTCGATGGGTTTAATACTTGGATCCAATTCAATGGTGTGTTGAGCTAACTTGGGATTGAAACCTTTCAAATCTTCATAGCTCCAAGAAAACACATCAGGGAACTCTTGACAAAGTTTTATGAACTCATACCTTTCTTGCTTAGTTTTCACTTTACCAACTTGGAGTGATTTGCCTTCTTCTACCAAGACAAACACTAAATCTTCTCCCTTGACTTGGATGTTTGCTTTCTCCTTCCTAAACTGATCATTAGGATTGAAAATGGACTCCAAAGTAATGAGTCCCTTTGGTAGTTTGTTGGTTCTCAGTTGTACCACTTGGTCACCATACTGCTACTCCAACTTTTCCTGATTTTTAGATGAGAACTCAGCCTCTTCTTGCAAGAAATGGATGATTTGCTAATCATTTTCAAACACTTGCCAGCTTACATTGTTTTCTGGCACTAAAGGCCTTACAATCACATAGATGTTTGGCTATACCTTGTCTTTTTGAATGATTTCAATAATGTCAAAGTCTTCCCCAACTATTCTGAAGCCTCACAAGAGCTTGGTTCTTTTTTCGAATGGATTTTATGCCAAAGCCCTCAAAATCTTCAATGAGGTCCCATACCCTATTTTTGTAGCACTTGAGTGGATCATTCTTGACAGCATGCTTCCCCTTAACTTGGTTGACAATCAACTCACCACACACAAAATACTTGCAAGTTCTTTATTCCTCTCTTGATTGACAAGTGCAATCCTTGTATCAAGGCTTCATATTCAGCAATGTTATTAGAGCATGCAAACTAGAATCTAAAAGCTGAATAATACTTAACCCCTTGAGGTGAAACAAGCATAGCTCCACCTCCTGCACCTTGTCTACTCCTTGATCCATCAAAAACTACCATACCTCATTGTCATCCTTGTGGTTTGGCTTGGTGATTCTCGGGAATAAACTGATTTTCTTCATGCATGTAATCGACTCCTATCTTACATTCTTCTATTTCTTGATAAGGATCAAAAAATATGCACCTTGTTTTCCCATTCATCAAGAGTTAGATCTAGGATGCTTCCTACCTTGGTGTCAGTTTCATCAGTGTTTAGATAATCCTCTTGATCAAATGCTGAACATTTGGTATTGATCGACTTGGAGTGTAAGGCTTGATGTGAAAGTTTACAATAGGTTCAGATCTGATTGTGGCCTTGGTTCCATATCTTGTCTTGAACAACATGTGTGACCAATCAGCAGATAAGTAACCTCCAATCTTGGCTGTGAAATCCCTTAACAAACATAGGGCAAAGAGTGGTGGAAGATCTATTACTGAGGCATCTTTCAAAACAACCACGTTGGGGCAGGACATACAAGGTAAGACTCAATTTATTTATCACTCCAACTGTCGTTACTACTGTCCCATCCAATTGCACTACTCCTTTGGATACGACTTCATACTAAATTCCCAACCGATAAGCTATTTTCTTGGGCATTATTGAACTACTTTCCTAGAATCAATCATGCAATTATGTACTAATTGGTTTCTAAGGATCAATGAAACATAGAATGGAGGGGGCTTCAACATTTTACCTTTCTGTCCTCCATGATTCCCCTCAGGCTGGGAAGCATTTGTGAGCACCTTTTCTTGCATTTAGACTTCCTGATTTGAAGTTGACCAGTCCTTCATGGTAGCTTGTAGTAAATCTCTCTAGCCTGGGATAGATAGTGATTCCCACATTGATATGTTTACATTTGTCTTCTTCATCTAATCAATGATGTTGAATGGAGATGAAGCATCTCTTTGCTGTCCCTTGGCCTGCACATTCATTCCTTGCATATGGGCAGCAACAACTGGCGTTTGAGTTGGCCTAGGAGCTGTTTTAGGCAGCCCTTGTGTGTTTGGAACTGAATTTTGTTTGCCAATAATTTGTGGAGTAGTAGGAGGTTGTGGATTATTTGGAGCCAATGGTTGTTCTTCACCCAAATTCCTCCTTTTTGACCTTGTGTTGGCTACAACACTTTGGGAAACTGTTTGATTCATGCCACAAAAATCCTCTACCTACCAGTTTACAAGTGTAGTATCATTTGGAGCTGATTACTACTGGAATGTTTCTTGTTGTTGGTTATTTCCTTGACTACCTTCACCCTCCACACCAGTAGTTTTCACCATTAATGCTTGATTTAAGGCACTTCGTTGAAACACATAGATGGTTGTCAGGGTTCATTGCATGGGAAACACCAATCATACTCTTGAGCTATGTTGTTTTGCACCGGCACTAATTCCTTAGAGGTAGATATAGCATTGGGATTATAGGACCGAAATGGTCATTGGCGGTCTTTCTTGGTTTAAATTTACAAGCTGGATTGGGTGGTCTTTGAGGCTGGTATGGCTGCCTATTAGGCTGATCTTGAGGCTGGAAAGAAGGCCTAAAACCTTGGCTTGCTACCTCTTGAGTGTAACCAACTCATTACCTAGATTTTTCAATTGCTTCATGACTTCTTGAAGTTCATTTGATGCACTAAAAGCTGAAGTAGAAGCTTCACTTGAATTCCCGATTCCTAGGAGTGAGAATAGGGGCTAAAATAGGCATTTGATTAGTGTTTGGGCTCTCTAAACTTGGAAACAATGGCATTGGAGGCCTAGGAGCTAGCTTGCCAGCTTGAATAAAAAAAAATTCAGCTCTAATGGCAATGTTATAAGCAACAGGGATAGTTGTGCCTCCCATGGATTGAATTAACATAGAAATATCAAATTTAAAGCTTTAAGGTAATATAGAAAATCACCTTCTACTTGCTGGCCTTCTTGTCACTAGAATTCTCTACCAAGTCATTTGAAATCTAAAGTTGAAGTCAGTCAGCTTCTCATTTGGAGCTCTCTTGATGGTTGTCAGCTATTCCAAAAGGGACAAGTTGTCTCCCTTTTCTCCAAACTGCTCATGGAGGGCTATACATAACTAGTTCCAATTTTTGATAGAACTTGAGGCAAGACTCCTGAACCATTGCAAATCTTTCCCTTTGAATGAAGATGTCAGTAGTTTGACAACAACTTGCATCTCATTAATCTCATGGATTGCACAAATATTTGCAATATCCTTAACATGATCACCAGGAGTGGTTTGATTCTCTCCAAGAAAGTACGAGATGTTCTTCAATGTCTGCAACTGGGATTGGATTATGTTCATTGAGAGAAAGTGGGCTGCTGCCAGTGAAATTGACATAGGGGTTGTTTTGTGCCATTCTGATTGGCCTTAGAACCCTTGTTGATTGAATGAAAGGCCTACCAAGTGGAGGAGTTGATAGAGTTCTGTTTGGTGGAGATGGAGACCTTTGAATTATCCTCCATCTTTTCCTTCTTCTTGGAGATAACTACGATACTCAAACAACACCTCTTCTTCTCCAACTCTTGACCTTGTAGTGATCCTTCTCATGAGTTTTCGTGTCCGCACTACTCAAACCAGCTGATTCTTCTCCCTTGGAGTCACCAGATGTGTAATTTAGGGCTCTTTTAAGAAATAAACTTACAAAAAATGCACATCAATTTTGGTGCAATGAGGATGAAGACCTCTAAGGTCCCACTGGATGTGCCAAAACTATTTTTGCAAATCAGCAACACCCCTGGATGTTGATCAGACTTCTAGTTTTACATCTTTGACATCCAGTGTGATTACACAACATTGAATCCTCTCCCCAAGTGTGGGACTTGTGAAAATGGGAGAAGAATCTCCAGATTAGAGGTTGGTTCCTCAACTCCTCTGATCAGATATATCACTTACAAGTTGCAGAGGTTTGAATTCCTAGTTCCTACCCTAAATTCCAAGGGGACAAGGATAGGGAATGTAATAAAATGAAGCTAAAGCTAATGAGCTGATGCACCAAAGGAGTTAAAGACACCTGATACTATAATACATAAACCATCCACAAGAAAACATAGCACAAAGCATGCACAAATTGCTCAAAATGTAATGAAAGATCAGGAAAACAATGATAGATATATGAAAGGATTGAGGGATTTTAATCACAGAGCATATATTAACATTCCAGATCCAATACAATGCATTATAGTGATCAAGAGGCAAAAGGGGTGTTGTATTGCATGGAAAGGTAAAAATTTCCACAAATTCTACCAAAAGGAAGAAAAAGGGAAGTTGCAGAGCTGAAAAGGTGTCTCTTTTTTAAAAAATGAACCCATTCTGCTTTTACAGTGCAAGCCACGACCCCAGGAGAGAGAAATGTGGGAAAATGTGGGAGAGCTTCAACCACCAACCCAAAATGCATTAAAATAGCATGGGCATCCTTACAGCCCATCCCCTGACATTTTTCGCCATGCTGGGAGAGAATGCGAGCCATTCTTCATTAAAAATGGTGGTTGAAACATCATTTTTGTCCATGACCACATGCCAGAGGAATTTTTCAATTTTATCTCTCTAAAATCCATCAAAATGCAAAAATGACCCTAGAATCTTGTATATAATTTCACCAACTTTCCATTGATATAAAGAACGTGAAAAACCAAGCTCTGGATCGAAAGATATGGCCATTTGAATTTTTAGGGCAAAACAAGGCCAAATTGGATTGACAAGCAAATTTTTTAAATTTTCCACTTTTTGGTCATTTGGAAAATTTTCCAAAAATTCCCTACGCTCCACCATTCCGGGTGCCACATGGCATGTTTTGATTGGGCGTGGGCCTTTAATGCTTCATTTTCCATTGTTTTTCCCTTTGGAAAATTTCCAAAAATTCCCCGCCGGCCAATGATCTGAGGACATGTGGCACGTGCTGATTGGGTGCGGGCTTGTCCTCCTAAATTTTCCATCTTTGTTTGATCCTATTTCTTGACTTGGACACATGGCAAAACCTCATTCATTGTGGGCCTTTCCCTTCAAATTTTCCATGCGGGCTTGTCTTGTATCTTTTGCCGCCACCGGACACGTGGCAAGATGTGATTGGTTCACGTTCGGGGGGTAATTTTTTCCTTTGAAATTTCCTTCCTTTTTCCTTTGGGAAAATTTCCCAAATTTCCCCTCCCCACCCGATCTGGGACACGTGGTAGCATCTTACTAGATGTGGGGCCTAGGCAAACATTTTTCCTTTTCATTTTAGCTTTTGGGAAAAAATCCCAATCTCCCCCGCGCTCCACTACCCCGCATGCCCATGGACACGTGGCATGATCTGATTCACTAGCGGGCTTGCAGGCCAAAAACTTCTCCATTCCCTTTTACCAAAACACTTCACCAAAATTCCAATCTTTCATCTACCCTCTCGAAGGTCCAATGCCATAGGACACGTGTCATAACATGATTAGTCAGTGGGCCTTCCTTTTGAAATTTTCCATGGCGCTAACACTTAGTCAATTTTTTCAATTTTTTCCCCTTGGACATGTGGCATAATCTGATTCGTTGGCGGGCCTGTGGGAAAAAATATTCCTTTTGAAAACTTTTCCAAACACTTGGTAAAAAATCCAAGTCTACCTCCAACCCCCACCACTTCCTTGTACACGTGGTGCCATTTCATTGGCTGCGGGCCTTTCAGGGGAAAATTTCCCACAAAAACTCCGCTGGGCCATAACTTCAAAAATACATGGAGTTAGGAGGAAAACTTTACCTTTCTAGAAAGATGAGAAAGATCTCTATCCAATGGTACCATTTCTAGAAATTTTTGAGTGCCTGAAAAGCAAAAAATTATTACTGAGGCATAAGAGAGGGAATAATGAAAGGAGTTAGCCACAAAATGAGCAAGAGGTACATTTTTTATAATAGGTCCTTCATTGCATCTTGAGTAAGTTCCTTCTCCAATTTACACCTCTGTGTTTCAATTCAAATAAAACTTTCCAAGAAAATCAGCACTTAAAGGATACCAATCTTGTGAACCACATTCTTGAGCCCCAAATACCTTGCACTCCTCATCAGCTTGTGTCACCCCCAAGATCACCTCCACCAAATAATATGGCTTAGCCTAGACCTCCATTTTTTGTTAACACCTTTGGTCCTATAGATTTTAGAGGAATGGATGGTTACCCAAATTTTGTCCCACAAGATGTCAGAAATAGGTTGCCAAAGTTCCAAGGTAACAATGCTATAAGTGGTGATCAACATCTCAAGCTTTTTGTTAATATGATGGAAGATTTTGAGATAGAGTTTGAAGATGTGTATATTAAATTGTTCATTCATACACTAGAAGAGGATGCTAGGGATTGGTATAAGGCTCTTCCTGATATTTCTATTGATTCATGGACTAAAATGAAGAATGCATTTAGGTTGTAATATGGTTACAAGATAGATCCTATATTTCTCTTATCAATTTAAAAATATCAAGAAGAATCCTAATGAATCGACCTATGACTTCAACACAAGGTTTACCAAAACTTTGAGAAGGCTACCCGTTAGTCCGAGGCCTTGTGATGAATCTTGTCTAAACAAATATGTAGATGCATTTGAAAAGAAGGTAGCCTACTACTTAAGAGAAAAGAACCCTACTAATCTAAACAAGATTTCACCATGGCACTTCAAATTGAAAACAATATCAAAGCAATTGGGAAGTCTCTCAAGAGAGATGTAGTAAAGTTGATAAATCATGAAAAACCTCAAGCTAGAAAGGGTGCTGATTTAGAGGAGGTTGTGAAAACTTTGGCAGGGGCTGTCAAAGAAATATCATACAAGTTGGCAAGAGCCGACAAGGGAATTGGGCAAACTTCACAAGGTCAGCAAAAAGCACAAAACCATGACAGATTTTCCAATCATCTTGGGTGATCAAATATTTTATGTCAAAGGCAAAGGGCCTATTAGATTTGGAAATAGAAAATCCCATGCTAAGGAAAATAAGGTAGTGCCCGATCCCCAGCTGCTAGGGTGGCTACTGTTGATGATACAAATCATATTGATTGGTTGATAGATGTTTTTCACCCCATCCTCCATGTGGAATAGATCAACAAATTGAAGAGGAAGTTGATGATGAAATTGATGATGATGCCTACATGATGGAGATCCTCAGAGGTTCACCATTGAAGCAACTTCAACGGATGTCATAAGTGTTAGGAATACTACTTGTTTGTTGGGATTGTATCCAACAGTACATCTTCTTCCTCCTCGTGTTTTCAAAATTGATAATGTACAAGCCTTTGAGCTGCCCAATAATGATTTTGAATACTTAAGAGATTTGATGATTGAGAATTATGATGGTGGTATCCCTTTAGAGGAGGATAGGAAACTGCTTATGAATGTTGTAGTTTCCTAAGAGAAGGAGCACAATACTAGAAGTAAAGCTGCCAGGGGTAATAAGCCAATTCAAAATTTCCATTACTTACTAAAGAAACTCCAAAGAAAAATACATTTGGTAAAGGCACTTTACCCCAAGCAAAACTTGTGATCCTCCAAATGCCAAAACTGAAAAGACTGCCATACCATCTAATGAATTTGCTTGTCTCCTTTCTAATGTTGCCTTGCCTAAGAATATTCCATATGATATTGCCCAAGTCTTGAGTTAGATCAAGATTCCTGTCCCAATTGTTGAGTTGCTTAGGATTCCTGAGCACAAGAAGAGGGCTTTTGAATATTTAGGATTCAAAGAGGAAGAGAGTACCTAAAGTAGAGTTGGAAGCAAAGTTGAAGTTCCTATTGCCATTATAGAATGGAACAACCTCAAGTGTTAGAAGATTTGGGGGAACCACCTAAGGTTTACTTAGGAGCTTATTTGGTTAAATCTCAGCTGAACGTGAATCCATTTTTCACTACCTTGGTTATCAAAGACAAGTTGTTACATAACTGTATGTTTGACTCTGGGGCATCATGTAATGTCATGTCTTTAGAGGTCATGAATGAATTAGGAATCAAAGTGACAGCAGCGTATGGCAAGTGTACTACCATGGATTCCAGGGAAGTGCCAATCACCTGGTATGGCAAAGATTTGGTGGTGTAGCTTACATCTTATCCCGAGAGGAATTTGAAATTGGATGTTGTGATTGTTGACTACCCCGCCAAATGGGGAATGTTATTATCAAGGAAAGGGGCTGAAAGTGTTGGTGGGAGTATCAAAATGGACATGTCTTATGCCACTATCCCCATTGAAGGAAACTTAGTGAAGTTATGTGGAGAGAAGAAGATGATGTACCTTATTGAAGACCCAAGCAATGCATTTGATGAAGTTTTGCAGGGAAGAGGATAGTACTGATCACTTTGTGATTTTTTTGGATTTTAGGAGTATGAAGTTGTTGAAAACATATCTCCAAAGTATGCTTTTTTTCTTGAGATTTGGTCCTTGATTCAGCCTTGAAAAATTCTAAAAGGTTTGACTCGAGCACAATGGAGGAGCTTCAAAGAAATCTGGATGGTTTACAAATTAAACAAAGAAGAAGAAGAGGTATATTTCCAGATTCTAAAAATATGTTAGAACCTCTTGGCATGGTCATATCTAGCATGGAGGACATTTAGGGTTTCTCCTTGATTTGTTTTCTTTGAATCAAGGTTTGCTTACAAACTTGTACAGTGTATAGTGTTGGATTTTGATCTGTTTTTGGTGTTTTGGTGGTTCTTGGTTTGCCTTGGTGTGTGAAAGCCATTTTTTTCTATTTCTCAGCTAGTTTTTTATCCTTTTTATTGAAAAATCCTTCACCCATGAAGAAAAAATAAAATTCAAGAATCTCTGGTAAATTCTGTGTTTTTTTACGGTTGTACAAGTGTCATTTACACGTCAAAATTAATCCCAATCCTATCCTCCTACATGTCCACTTGTGGTTAGAAAAGAATCGACGGGTTTCTTTGAAAACTTAACATTTTTGGTGTTTTGGCAATAAATCAAAATTTCCCCTGCAACTCCGCAGGAGGGACACGTGTCATGTTCTTATTCATAGGCAAGATGGAAGGTCTATGGGGGACTTAGGTGATTTTTGCCTTTTTGGTGAAAAGGAAAAAAATTAAGGAAAGGCCCATGCATCTACCAAGCTAATCAGGGTGGACATGTGGAAGGTGTAGAGGAGAGTGTGTGTCCACGGGCCGTCGGAAGCAAAAGGGAATTTTTCCCTTTTGCAAAAAGACTTAAAATGAAAATTTGAGGCATGGCTCCATGACAAATTAGAAGGAGACACGTGGCAGGGAAGAAATTGGAGGTGCGGGCCCGTGGAGGAAAAGTGATAAATTTTCCCTTGGTGAAAAAAGGGGTTAAAACATGAAATAAGCCCGTGGATTCTTAGCGATAGAGAGGTGGACATGTGTCAAGGACAGAGGCGGAGGTGCGGGCCTGTGGGGAAAAAAGTGAAAATTTTCCAAATTTCCAAAAAGGTGGAAATGTGTAGAATTGAGCCATGACTTCAATGGGACCCACCATATGCCACGTGTCAGCACCAAATTTCAAGGGCGGAGGCGGAGAAAAAGGTCAAAAAGTGATGCCAAATTCATTCCCAATCACATTTTGACATGTGGAGGGATAAAGGAAAATCAACGATAACCGTAGATTCTTCAATTTGGCTACCATTTTTGCTCCAGGAAGGTTGAAGATGCAAATTTTGCATCAATTTTGATTGAATTTTTGGCAAATTTGTGTCGCTTTTTCTTTAATGACCAATGCAATTGGTTTTAAGGACTAAATTGCAGATTTGAGGTGTTTTTGAAATAATTTTTGCCCGAGCCCATGCAAAATGTGAAATATCAAATTAAAAAGTTACTGAGAATCAAATTTTGAAATAATAAGGATGAAATAATGAAATAAAAGGGGTCTGCATGCTTTTAGAATAAAAAATGTGCTTCCACAATGGATAATGATGAAGGATTTGTAATGATTCACCTTTTTGAAACACTGGCAATTTTTTTTTTTACAAATATGTTAAATGTCCCTATGTATGAAACATGTTGGAATTTTGTAACAAACTTGATGTTGGGAATATTATTTTCTTGGGAAAGAAGGATCAATTGTAATAGAATGTTATATAATGCATGTTTTTGACATGCAAAAGGTCGAAAAACTTAGAATTTCACGGAAAATCTAGGAAGAAGCCCATTCTCCGAGAAACCACCCGAGAACCATTTCTAATTCCTTTTTATATCAGATTTGTATAATGTTGAGTTGGTTTCAATTGTAAAACCATCAATAAGCTTTGATATTTTTTTTTATAACATTCCCCACCGATAAATTTGGTCATTCTCGGATTATTTTGTGTTGTCTCTTGGAAAATTTTGCATGTACTTATGTTTCGAGAATGTTTTCAATTTGTGTTTCTTTCTCCTGTTGCGATCTTGTGTTTGTAATCTCTCTTGATCATACATGGTCTCATTTCTTGTTGATAGTTTAGTGGCATCTGTAATCTCACATTTAGAAGATCTTTCATCGATAAAAAGATAAACAAATTTAAAATTACTTTACCTTCCTTGAATTTAGAGATTGTTTGTAAACCTTTTAGTGCACCTTAGGTCATGATAAAAGAGAGGTTTCGGATGCTTTGTTGGTTCATCTTCTTCAAGATTTTGTGGCAGGTTGTCAAATATTGTGTGGAAGAGTACAGATTTTTGGGCTTCTATTTGTTAAACATATCCTAGTTGAAGGAGTACCTTCACTCCTTTGAAGCATTCTGTTGTCATTGTCTTAAAAATTTCTTGCAAAGGTTCTCAAAGAATTTGGCAAATTCTGTTAGTCTTGTCTAAAATCTCCCACCTAAAAATTCATTCAAAATAACTAATCCTACCCCATACTACCCCCGCATTGCATTTTGTGTCAACAATAGAATATAATCCATCTATAAAAATGCACAAATAAAATCGGATCATGTAATGTCTTTAGTAACCATTTCCTTACTTTGAAAATATCTCCATAATCTGGGAGTGACAACTTGTGAAAGTTAGATTTGGAGTGTTGATCATATTTTCCTAAGGCCCTTTCCATACTATTTGCACAAATTGAGGGATATCTTCATCTCCTTCACCATTTGAGGGTTACAAAGTAGGTTCTCTTACCTTGGTTGAAAGGCACAACCTAAAACAATTAGGAAAAGATCGTCCCTATTTAAGTGCTATCCATCTCTCCACAAATGAGTGCCGCTTAGATTACATCCCCGGCTACAAAACAACACACAACATGATCTATTTGACTTCAAGCTTCATGACATATCTCTCGATGTTGCTTAGACTGAAAAGAAGAAAAAAATTGGTATCAACAAGGTGGATGTTTACAACTGGGTACAAATCAAGGAGTAAATTGTTATATGTGCTATTTTAGTTTGGAGAGTTGTTGGAAAGAATATTTCTTCCAAACAAGGACCATAGATGGAGATAAATGAAGGAACAATATAACGTGAGGTAAGAAGTAGCCGTGGAGACTATCAAGAGAAGGTGCAAGATGAGATACTCGTGCACATGGAAGCACACTAAAGCGAAGTCTATAGTTTGAAGGTAAGACACACTAGAAGGTTATAGCTGAGGTACGAAGATGTACCGCACCAAAATTGTGAAAATGGTCAATTAATGAGATAATTATTGGTAGGTGAAGGAGCAATAAATGTAATAAATTTTTGAAAATCTAGATAAGCACAAGATGTGAGTTCATTTTTACCATTTTTATCACAAGCATTTGAAAAAGCTAAGTGAAAACAAGTTGAGCAATGTATATTGAGGTGCGAGGCAGTGCTGCAAAACTAGACATGGAGATCAGATTTTTACGTAGAAGAAGCTTGCATCCCCATTGGTGAAGGTTTTGAGTAAAGTAGATGCATTGTGAAAGAGCTAGGGAACGTGATTTCAAACTAGGGAATGCAGATTCGAGATAGGGTTTGGACCTGCTCGCTATAGAAGATAAAAGTGAAGAATTTGCACATTACAAAGGACATGAAGGTTACATTTTTAGATGGTACCAAAGAAATTACCTTCCTTGCAGGAGCCAAAAGAAAGAAAAAGTGGAGGCACAAGTTGAAGTTAAGCTAGAGAGTAATTTTTGGAGGTGCGGTACCCACAAGGTGTTATAGTTAGGAAAGAATGGGATTCCCACATCCGTAAGTGTAAAATAAGTGATTACAACCACCACACATTGGATAACAAGGAGTTAGATGTGTTGTTGAGCATGAAGACCAACAAGTACATAGTAGAGGACATGCCAGTATATGATGACATTGGGGAGAAGTTGTTAAAGTAGGTTGGATTCTATCAGTTATATGAGCTCCCTTATTTTGGAAAGTATGAACCATTATACCAGTGGTTAATGAGTAGAGTCCATGAGGACTTCTTCTATTTCACCGGATGGAGGGTCAGAATCACAACCACCTTGATTGCAACACTGATAGGATTAAAAGGCACATGGGTAGACCTTGCTAGTGATCTAACTGATAAGGCAGCGATCATGGAAACATGAAAAGAGTTAGGATATACAAAGGGTCCACACGAGATGGACATTGACAAGTTAAAGAAGTACCCAGTGGTTTAGGAAACTGCACATCTAGTAACAAAGTTGAATGACCAAGAGAGGTGGTCGTAAGTGAATACAATGTGGCTACATATCACGAGGAGAATGTCTCAAGGAGTGATCTATAATATAGCCGGCTATATTACAAAAATGATTAACGAGGAAGCACACACAGTGACAAAATTAGTTTTGGTGCTATTTTACTTTATTTAGTATTTATGGAGATTGGAGTGCCCGATGGGCCAAGGACAATACACCGGTTTATTCCATGGAGAAAAAATCCCTTGTAGAAAGGTTTAAAATTTTTTTATGTGAATGGTTAATGAGTGGGCCATTCAAATAAAGGGCAGAAATGTGGTATGATAGGTTCCACATCAAATTTGAAGAGGAGTGGAACATTCCTAAGGAGTTTCCGTCAGTGGTGGGTAAGGTAGTACAATTCATGGTGTACCAAAACTTCGCATCATGTGGTTCACTATGTGGGATGGGACATGGAGCCCATGGTGCAAAATTCTATATGCCTTCACAACGCACTACTTCTAGGCATTAGTCCACCATTTTACTAATGCGCACTGCCTAAATTTAATTACAGACAAGATAGAATGTGACTACCACACTCTGAGGAAGACATATGTATTTCCAGGTTGGACTGCCTATGTTGAGAGGATCATTTTAGACATTATAAGCATGAATATTTTAAGCTTGGCAATTGGGGGCATTGGAGTAGTGCTTGTATACCTTCAGCTTAAGCCAAAGGTGGAGAATAAAAAATATGAGGAGAATGAGTTCGTGTTCCTAGGGCCACCTAAGGGAAAGCATACAGTGGAGAATGTACCAGCCTTAAAGCCCACGAAGCTATCGAGGTAGATGATGAGGAGGAATATGAGGATAGTGACGGCTTAGAATATAGAGGTGAAGGTAGCACATAGATAGAATAGATACTTGAGTGTCTAAGTACCCCACCTCGTGTACAAGAGGCGTAAGAGGACTTGGAAGCACCCAAGGAGAGCTCCATTTCAAAAGGATGTTTATAACAACAAGAACAAAATACATGGGAACTCCTTAGTCTATTAGGAGGTCACCATGACTCTCCCTCAAAAAGAGATGAATGAGAGGAAAAGGAGGAAGTTGAAGCTGGATGAGGAGGTGGAGGAGTCAGTAGATAGCATGCCTGGAAATCCTTTACCACTATAGGATGTGGAGGAACCCAAGGATGAATAAATGAAGGATGAAGAAGGAGTAAAGGAGGAAGGAAAAACAAAACATAATACCACTCGAACATCAATGCTACACCAATCATGGGTTATGATGAGGACGAGAAGTAAAATTGTCTGCGCACGATTCCAAAATGCATTAGGCCTCAAGGATTATATGTATGGGAGTTGATGGACCCTGACATGGCTATTGCGTGCATGAGGAAACAATTTTCATTTTCGATGAAAAATCACATGGATGGGCCTAATTTTGATGTATGTGAAGATTCATGTGTGTTAAGAAGAATAAGAAAGGAAACACAAAATAGGAACATAATTACCAAGCCCACTATTATGTCTTATGAACAGGTGAGTAATGCCTTAGTGAAGGTATCTATAGAGGTGGCATGGTGGAATGTAGATAAGGCTGCAACTATTAGAGTGATAAGAGAAGATATCAAGGCCAAAGATGCTGAAATAGCACATTTGAAAGGAGAGAAGGACCTAGAGAAAAATAAGAATGGGGTTCTCATCAGCATGGCAGGAGATTGGCAATCATGTCTTGAAGGCAAGAACACACTTGGAGTCCAAGGTACCTAAGAGGTTCCCTTTAGCTATGCATTATGGGCATACCTTAGTTGATTTGGTGCTTGAGGATTGATTGATTCAGATTCTAGTGCCAAAGGACCTTGAATAAGAAGCGGAGAGATCAAGGGCCTCAGTAGTTTTAAATATTTCATCTTATGAAGCCTTGCTCCAAACTTTGCAGGAAGAGCTGAAAAAGGCATACCAAGCATTGAATATTTGTACAGCTCCATAAGTAGTAATCAGAATCAAGATGATGGTAGAAGACAATGAAGTCTTGAAGGTGATGAAGGATGAGACTTTGGTGCACACAGAGAGATTAGCATTGGTCAAGCAAAAGCGTGAGGCCCTTACAGCAACCCAAGACCCACATAAAGAAATATTGGATGAAATTGTAAACCTTATAGTGCAAAGGATGGATAGTCTAGAAGGAAGGATGACTGTGATGTCCAACATTGTTCTAGTATTACAGAATGAGAAGGAAGAGATTGCACAAGAGGAGTTAGATTCTATTGCATTGGATATTCCAGAAAAGGTAGAATTTACATTAAGTGATTGGCAAACCTTATAGGCTAAAATCAAAGAAGAATATCTAGAGTTAATTCTTCCAGTTGCAAAAAGGATGTTGTAAGGTGAAAGTTAATTCTTTGTATAGTAATTCTTTAATTTCCTTTCATTCCCATTCTTTATTCTTTAAATTATCAAGAGGAAACCATTGTTGGGGTGACAATTTAGTTGTTTGTGGGGTAATGTTGATCAGACAAAGTATGACACTTAGCAAGAAGGCACACAAAAGGTTCACACATGGGAATAGGGCACATTCAAAGGCACAAAAGGATAGGGAAGGAAACACATGAGAAAGATAGGGAAAATTTGGGACTTATCCATTTTCATGATTATGGGCTATTTTTGGAGATAGCGTGTAGAGCACACAAACCAAATAAATACTTGTGTGACACACATAAGCTATTTTGGAAGAGTTTCTACTAAGTGCTTTGCATGGGTTCGAGTTAATAATAGAATTACTACTACCAGTTAACTAGAAGAGATATATTATTAGCGCACTTGCATGTGTGTCTATTATTGTAAAGGTGCATGGCTATTTTCAGCATGGGGCCTATTTTTGAAATTATGTAAGCAAAGTGAAGGGAAAGTCCCCACCATTATAAATATGTAATAATCTTCATAGAATAGAGAGACTATGTATGAGCTATTTTATATTTTTTCTTCTATAACTCGATGCGTGCATAAAATTATGGTACTACTTATTGTAATAAGCTTCAGTGTATTTATTGTGTTTACTATAATGGAGTGTATTTAATAATTCAAGGTGCTAAACATGAACGTAACTAGTTCTTTCATGGTTGAATTCATTATGGTTATTGTTTAAATCCATTACTCCTTAGATCTAGATCTAGAATATGCTCTGTAGAATGTTTATACTATTTATGGATTTGAATGCATCAACTCTTCATCTTGCTAACATCTTGCACAAGAAACCCTAAAGAGGGGCCTAGTACCTTTGTGCACTTTGGGTGAGTGCTTAGTCTAGGCTGAGTGATGTGCCAATGTGCTTGGGTTATTTCTGTAAATTCTAGGCTGCATCATTGGTTCCATTGTTGAGACCTCTTTTTCAGTTTTTTTCCAGGATGGTTCATGATGAAGACATACTAGTTGACCTTAGAAAGTGTTGAGGAGTGGATAAAATATCTATAAGAAGAGTACGCATGGAGGTTCAACACTAGATTTGAGTTTGATGCATGTGCATGGGTGGAATAGAATCAGATGAGAGATTTTTCACTATTTTTCCAATATAACTGTACGAGTGGTTGGTTGCTTATCCATCTAAAAGGAATTGGAGGTATCACGCACTTGTCTATACACAAGAAGAATTTTAAGATCTTTATGATGCTAATATGATTTGGACACGCACTGTGGATACTTGGTTTCATCGTGTTCTTAACAACTATATTCTAGAGTACTCAATTTCCACTTATTCTTTCCCAGAGGTAGCGAAATTACCATTTTTACGGTATCCTAGGAGAACTTACTTGCAAGGCATTCCATTGGCGATCAAGATCTTGATGGTAAATATGAACTTGGAAGAAAAACCTATCGCTAGCAAAACCCCACCATGTGCGGGGGTAGGAGTAGGTTTTGTGAAAGATGGAAAACCTAGCAGCAGAAAGGTAGAGAGAAGAAAGGTGGCTTAAGTATAATGAGGCACGTGAGAGGGAGATAGAGAAACATTAGGATGTTACAAAGTGAATGGCATTGTCGAGAGAGATGGATCGTGAAGGATTTGTAGCTCACGTAGAAGGCATGAATCCGTAGCATCGTGAACTCCCCATCCGGGTAATGAAGAAAGAAATGTAATACATGGTTTCACAAACCAATTGTTGGTGTTTATTCTACTCGATCTTCTAGTTCATGAACAATTGATGAGTTATGGAATGTTTTTTAATAATATGTAAGGTTTTGATAAAAAAATTGATACGGTGGTTTTGGACATAGGTTATGATCCATCTGCTCATGATCCGGTTCTCATGTTAAAGGATGAAATGATTGTTAAGTATAGTTGTGGATTCCCCTCAATAGAAGATAGATGTCTTCTACTTGACGCAATATTGGAATAAGAGAAGCATCTCAGAATATGGTACAAGTTGTTAGATGTATTTTCAAAGTGGAAATTATGGATGGATCAAGCACACTTTGTATAACTTGATATGGATAAGGTGATCCCCTTATATGTTCTTGAATATGATGCAATGGATTTTTTCCCGAGAGGGTGTTAGTACTGGATTTTCTTTAAAGTAGGGGGTGGATGTTCTTGATCCCTATTTTCTGATCAAGTGATAAAACACTCCTTGTCATCCAAAATTTTTGGGATACAGCTAATTATTTCACTTCGTAATTGCAATTTTCAAATACAAGTTAGTCCCCCCTTCAAAAATGAGACTGATGTGTGTATGGAGTTTGGTGTCGGTTCCCTCATATTAAGAAAAATATAATGAGAAAAGATGGTCACTGTTTCAAAATCGGGTAATATAAATATAAGTAAAGGTGATTATGTTGATCATTTTCTTAATGCCTATGTTGAGTTTAAAAAGGATTAGATGAATGGATATTTATCTACTCTGGAAAGAGAGAAATTTATTAGACATCTTGAGAAACACATGCAGGTCCTCATATTGCTATATCATGAGGTGTGTTGTGAAAAGGGAATCATTTATGAATGGATTTTTCCTGGTGAGAAAAGTGGGTCTACAGGTATGAATGGAGACATGATTTTTCTTCTACAAAATGAAGGGTTTCTAGGTGATGGCAACCAGTTGATAATATGTGTTTCATTTGAAGTGATTGTGATCATTACCTTCGTGAAAGATGACATGATAACTTGTGTATCTAGATGGGATGAGGACATATCGTATAGGATACCGGTAGATTATGATGGAGGTTTTTGGGTCCTTAGACCCCAAAGTGGTTTGTTTTTACAAAGGTGTATAGTTGTGTGTTTTATCCTTTTTGGGTTCTTGTTTGGGTTTCTATTGGTTTTTTGTTGTTTTTGGTTTTTTCCGTCATAGTGATGACTTGTAGTTTTGATCATCTTTTGAATCTATTGCCTAATGAATAGGAGTCTAGTTTTCTTCTTCCAAAGATTATGTTCTTTAAACACACTGTGGGGGTAGTCCATCCCCGAGCTGGAGATGATGTTGGTACCCATTTATGTTTGTCCTATTTTCGTGTTAATATTCCCTTGAATCCTTTTCAGAAGATAGGTCAATGGCGATTCAATTTTGGTAAGTATTTTTCCTTCTTGTTATGTCTACTACAATCGATGGCTAAGTATGCAAATGGTCTTGTTTCTATTATAAAGTTTCATGAGGATTTCACATAATCAAATGAGTGGGAAATATTGCTCCTTAATGCAAAATCAAAATTTTGGGATTCTATGATAAAGATAAGTATTTTCCAGACATGAGGGTTTCCCGAGGGCCAAGGATTGGTCCTTTTGGGAATTTTAGTTTAGGTTTCTGGACTTATATTAGTAATAGACAAAGTTTGATGTTGGGGATAAGTTAGGTGCCCGAGATTTTGTGAGATTACATTTATGGTCCAAAACCCAATTGGTGCACATGGATACTTAGATTTGGATGGAGTTTCGGGCCTTATATTTGAATGTGGTACTTTGGAAAACACTTTGAAAATGATTATGGATTTATCAATTTCAACTTTGGAAGCTTGATTTATAAGTTAAGATGAAAATCATTTTGGTACTTCATTATGTTTTAATTGGTTTCATGCCACTAGAAATATGTACAATGGATTAAGGGGGTATTTTTGCCTCTAATTGAAGATTGAACAAATGTAATATTAAGAACATAAAAAAATTGTTATGTGTAATGTAAAGGAAACATAAGAGAAAACTCAAACACAAGATCTACAGTAGAAAAATTAGGGTTCTATTTAAGGGGCCCCAACCCTCTACTATATAAGTATATAAACAAAATAAGAAAAAAATATATTCAGATATATATAACATAGTGGCACTAATATCAAACTTCCATTATTTCACTCACATTTTGGGCACCCTCAGGAACTGGTCTCGACAACAAATAAATTTGACATGGGCCACAATGCTAAATATGTATTATATATCTCCCACCAAGCCCCTCGACATCCCTTTCTCATGTAATTCAGGGATGCTCATTCTTGGGCCATTCAAAATGTCAGTCATCTCCTTCTTGCATTTAGGTGAGTTCACCCATTCATGCAAAGAAAGCCCTCCTCTTTCATATGCTTTGTTGCACTGCCTCTTGTCGAACGGGCCTCCGGAACTAGTGTCACATCACTAATTTGGGTGTTATAGAAGGCATGCCTCTTATTGGAGGAAAATACATGAAGACTAACCCAATCTTGGATATCTTCCACAATGGACTCTAATGCCATGAGCCGCTCCTTTGTTCTTCACATGTAATAAATCGAGGATGGACCTTTACTTTTTGGTTGTTGTATTTGGGTTGAAAGAGTGAGCTTTATTTCTAGCAGGTAGGGGGCATAATAAGCCTTAAACATATGTTAATGGTCATTGTGAACATGAGGAAATGGTGAGACCAGTGATTCCTTAGGGATTCTAGACTTAAATGGAACTCTAGGTGGACTAAGTGGAAGTGAAAGGTTTGGAAAATAGGGAAGGAAGGACACATCTCAACCAAATGATTCAAGGACAACACTAGGGCTGCCTAATGAGGGAAATCTTGGGGATTGGCTCTAACATTTGGCACACTAAAAACTTGACGAATTAGGGCCTCATTCAGCCATAAGAGTTGGAATAATTAGCCCATGTGGGTAAATTCCTCTTCGTAAGGACTAACACTCAAAGAATATGAGGCCATTGTTGAGAACACTGACATGGAATGGAACAACAGGAAGGGAAATGGCTCTTAAATTTCACATATGGTGATTCAAAATGGAAAAAAAAGACTATAAAAAAGGTAGGTGATGAATGTAAGGATGGTAGACCATTTAAAGAGGCATGGTGTTAGCTTTGATGTGGAAAAGGACATCACTTTGCTATTAATACCACATCCCATTCTGATTTATAGGTACATGTTATATTTGATAAAAGATCAACTATTTATACAAAATGTTTCACTAGAGAGTGATTAAAGGCCCGTGCATTTCAAAAATGTCTTTTCATATTAAAATTCCTGGCCACGTCATGCTCATACACATGTGGAAATTCTAAATATTAAATGTGACATGACCAAGAAAAAAATTCTTGTGTCATGATAATGTATGAAGGACACTATAGTAGTTGGCGTAATTTGTGGTCATTTGTGAGTAATCATTTTCTTTTTTTTTTTGGGTGGCCTCGAGAAGTTGTAGGCGGCGGTGGTAGTTTGTTGGAGATCCAAGCAAGGTTCATTTTAAGAGACCTCTTGGAAATCTAAGGTGGAAAATACCTGACGAATATCCTGAACCGGTTTTGTGGGAAGGTAATTTTTGGGGTTTGTATGCAAATTTTTCACCTAATTTTCAAGTGGTGTGATACAAAAAGATCTTGTGACGCGTGACAAGAGGTTTTATGTCATGTGAAAAAAGTTTTTTTTTCATGATAGAAAATCCCCTATTACATGTTTGTAGCCTTCACCCTCATGTCACATGTCAACAAACTCTTTATGTCACACGTCAACAAAATATTTGTCATGCATCTACAGCCTCTGCAATCCTTTCGTACATCAAAAATCTCCATGTTACACATCAACAAACTCTCTGTCACGCATCCAGTAGACTCCGTACTTCTATCGCATGTCAACAAAATATTTCTCGTGCATCTATGGCCTCTCGCACTCTTATCACGAATCAACAAATTCTTCATGTCATGCATCAACAAACTATTTCTCACATGTTTGCAACCTCTTTCCTCCTGTCACACATCAACAAACTCTCCTTGTCACGTGTCAACAAACTCTCTATCATGCGTTTATAGCCTCCACCCTCATGTCATGTGTTTACTTGTACTTGATAATACATATGCCCCCAAGTGGTATGAGTGAGCTAGTAGTGTTATACCTGGAAAATAATCTAAGATTATATAGGGGATATTTTCAAGGGTAGGCAAAGATAACCCCTATAAAAAATAAATTGTAATTTTTAGGTGAACAGTCACCGACCCACACCGAAAATTCATCTTTTGTAATTTTTCTAAAATGGAGTATTCACCATATTACAAATATTTGCCACTAAAAAAACTCTCAGTTCCAAGGAATATGCTCTAAAACCCTAAGATGGTAAGGTAATATATATACATATACATATATATATATATATATATATATATATATATGATCTAAGAGGTAGTGAGCTTATCCATAAATAATAAAAATGCATTAAACCTTAAAATGGCATTCCTTGTCTATGGTGGCAATGGGATTGACTCTTGCTCTAAATTTTTGCACCAAGGGTCTCCCTAGAGGGATGAAATGGCTCCTCCCACACAGGTCCATGCTTCCCTTACATCTCGTGGAAGATAAATCTAGCCTTGGAATGCCTATTTTGGTGGCTTCAACTAGGGACATTATAGTGTGGGAGGCGGGGGGATTTTCATTGAAGGAAATGTTGTTCCTTTTCCCGCCACTTCTTTCAAATGCCCAAACTTTTATGGATGTGGGATGTGGGTGGTTGGAGACATTTCATTAGGCAAAATATTGGGACTTAACAGCTCCGGGGACTACGAAGGAGGTTGTGATCATCCTTTCCGTGTCCTAGTTCGTACCTAGGATGGTAACACCCTTTGCATTCAACTACCTTTACTCACCCAAGGTAAGGATATGAAATCTATTCTTTCCCACAAACTGGGTTGTTTTTATGATTTCATCAAACTTATTTTTTGGGAAAATTTCTAAAGGTCCAAGGATGAATCAATGCTCGGCTCCTATGGGCTTGGATGAGATTCCATAATTTTAATGTATGGGTTTTTAAAGTGAGGTGCTAAAGTTCAAAACCAAACATCATTCAAAGAATCGTTATTTTAAAATGTTGCTTTCACTTTAGCAACTAATGGCCTTCCTCCCCTGCTTATATTATGGAATAAGCCATTGATTCCCCTTCCCTATAAATCACTTATGCTAATAATTTGGCCTTTAAATAAAAATTGGGAAAAAAGGCCCTTATATGCAGATTCGGTGGCATTTGGCCTTGAACAAATGCTCGATTCATTGGATCCACTCCTCTTGGAAAAAAAATTGTGCATATTTATTTTGTTTCTAAGGTTTTTTCATAGTTTACTTCTATGATATGGAGGATTATATAAGGGTCATTGATGAGGGCCCTTAGTTCGGGGTTCGACAGGGCTATTTTCTACCCCATGGTTCCCCCATTTTGATGTGAATTCCTTCTCCATTTCTCATGTACATTTTTGGGTAAGATTTCCTAATCTCCCTCTCAATTTCTTTCTTTCTTTGGAAGAAATAGGAAATTTCCTTAGAAATTTCAAAAAACATGATGAGGAGTGATTACAGAGTGGGCTGCTCACTTATGTTAGGATCTATGTTGAGATAGATCTTAGTAAAGGATTTCCAAGTAAAATGACGCTCAAGATGGGAGACATGACTCACATAAAAACTCTTGACTATAAAAATATGGTTTTTAAGTGCATAAATTATAGAACTCCAAGCCACCTCTAGTCCGGCTGCCCTCATAAGAAAGTTAAAGCTTTAAAGAAAAAAGTTTCTAAATTTTTGAGCCCACCAGATCTTGAGGACTGAAAAACATGAATCCAAAGATGTAGATCCTGTTATCTAAATTCCACCACCTACTGAAATTAGATAACAAGAAAATTTCTACTAATTTGAATAGTAAACTCGAGAATCCATAGATTTGAATTCCACCAGGGGTCAAGCCTTCGGCAACATGGAAGAAAGACTTAGCCAAATCAACAATGAAGAACTAATCTAGGTCAAACCAACTCAAAAGAAAGCAGCAATCTCGTGGATGATGCCAAATGTCAACCTAGCGCAAGTTCTAATAAGAAAAAGGGGAATAAGATTCAAAATCCTATGGGGCTTACATGTGGAGTCAACTATGAGTGTCCCACCCAAGAAAAATTCTTTGCATTAATATGCAGTAGGTCCCTTACTTGCTCAAAGGAGAGCAGTAGGCTCACAAACGATGCCAAGTGTCAGCTGGTGTACTTCCAAAAGCTACAAGGAAAGTAGAAACCCTAGATAAGCGTTTGGCCTCCATGTAGATCTAAAAATAAATGGGATTTTAATTTCTAAGAAATTTGTGAAGGATTGATGAGAAGCCAAATACCATGTATGGGAAATTATGAAGCCTATCTAAAAGTTTTAAATGCTCAAGATATTTTCAAAAGATCAAAGACAAAGGGTCATTCGGCTGGTCTTTTCAGTGACAAAGTTAATGCATAGTTCCATGTGAAGAGTGTGAACCTATGAATACTTAATTTGTTCACCTACACTCGAGGGGTCATTTTTAACATAATAGTATAAAAATAGGTGCCACCAAAATCATGATCCCAGAGCCTGATGCATAAATTTTAGATATGTAATAAAGATTTGAAAGAATAAGTCTGCTCCAAGGGATTTGGTTGCAAAATAGTTAAGAGATGTATTAAATGAGTATGGCTCTCACTCCTTGAAAAAAAAATCATGGGGAAGTGTGAGATAGATCTCACAATCTACTTCTGTCACTTCACACCATTTACCATAATTAACAAGTAGTTGGGAAATAGTTCAAATGATCTTCTTATCTTCTTCCCATCCTATATATTGTAAATGAAAGGTTTTAAAGAGTCATCGAGAGTTATTTTTTCTTCTCTATCTCGCTTCATATTCTATAAAAGGAAATGGCCTAGAGTTATGGCCTTCTTTCTCGAGTATTGTAAAAGAACTCTTTCCTCTTATCTATTGTAATACTATGCACATTTTTGGAGTAATATAATATGTCTTGTGGTGCATTTTGTCCATCCTTTGCATATATGTGTTGTCTCTGATAGCCTTTATTTCAATGTGGGTATATTATGCATGTTTATAATTTTATTACTATCTTTAGAATATTTTCTTAAGTAGTTCAAAGTAGTGTTCTGTGTGAATATTATCTAGCCTTTGGTGCATATTTTTCACCCTTTCCATTGCTCACCTTTCCCTATTTCGGAAGTTACGTTCGAGTTAAACTCCTTCACTTTTTAGCGCATCACTCTTGTTAAAGTTTTATGTTTTGTTTCGTTTTCTCGACCCTCATCTCATACGAGAAAGAAAGATCCAACTTATTTAAAATATAAAGGTTACCTTAGGGCACACATCCCACTAACCTATGGTTTCCTATAACTCGACGATTCATATACAAGGATAATCATCAACAATTTTCATGGCACACCCGGTGGGACGACTCAAGGATCTTATCATTTCATTTCATCAAGCTGGTGTGTTATTGGTGAAATTCATCCTTTGGAGGCATGTATAAACACATTTGGTGACTTCGTTTGGCCCAAATGGCCCCTTCCCTAAAATTACAGACCCTTCTTTCATTCATCTCCATTAAGTTTTCTTTTAATGTCCTCATTTTCCTCCATTCCATGAAGTTGTACAATCATGACTCAATTCTCACAATGGGATTCATGCTTTCAGCAGTATCATTAGCATCTAATGAGCTTCATGCCTACTCCAAACCAACAACATAACCAATTTCAAAGTTGTTATGGCGACCCAGATGAGAAAATCCAAGACCATTTTGGCTTTGAGAGTAATCAAAAACATGGGTGTGTATTTAGTGACTACGGTCAGTTAGAGGATGTTGGTAAACTAGAGAAGATAACATGAATGGAGGTTGAAATGGTTTGATCTTAGACCACAACACAAATGGAGGCATTCAGAATAGGATGCAGGGTACCTTGTATGTGGGTTGGCCCTATTCCCGAACACTATGGCTCGTAGGAGAAGCTTATATTTTTAGAAGAAATACTTCCTTCACTTATGTAGTGGATCAAAGGTATTGAAATATATGGGCGAAGCATGATAAAACCTTGTCGATGGGAGGGTCAATCACTAAATATTTATTCATCTCTCATTTCACCTCAAGTTTTACCATATCATACCTCTCCAAATGTCAAGTTCTCTTCTCCATCTCCAAGCCATCCATTCCACCCTCCCCTTTTCTTCGAATAGTTATGCCCCCATACAAACAAGTAACAACTCCAAATCCAAAAGAAGAGGAGCATATGGTGAGAAGTGATGCAAATTTAGGGGGTTTGAATCATGAGCTGAGTGTTCAAGAAGCTATGGATCTTGCCTCCATTTTTCCTCCCCATAAAGTAGAGCTCTTGGAAGAGTTTGGGCCAATGGGCTTCATATTTCAAAATGGATCTATACATGATGGAGAATTCGTAGACTCAAAAACCATCATACAAGAAGGGAACCTTACACAACAGGATGACGATAGGCTTGTAGTCATTTTTACACCCACCAAAGAACAAGGGAATCCCATGTGTGCTAGCCTATCACCCAACGGGCGTTGGGCACTCACCCGAGGCACATGTGGGTGCCGAGTTTCTCCTTTATGTGAGTTTAGTGGGAAACATCATCTATGATAGGAACTTAAGGAGAGTGAGTGGAAACAAGACATGTAATCATCATAGAGCTCAGAATGGCTTCTAGACCAATGTAGTCATTCCAGATAGAAATATACTTAATAGATTATAAGACTGAACCAAAATAGAAAGGAAAATGCATAAGGATTCATACTCATTCCATAAACATACATGAAACAGAACTATGAAGATATATGTATGGACCAAAATCATTAATGATCATATTCAAATAAGTTGGTAACCTCATTACATCCATTAGATCCATTACAGAACATCATAGTATGGCAGACCAAAGTCATACATCATAACTAGATTTACATCCCTTAGCTCTCAAAAATAAAATTTACAATCCCAAGCCCCTTGATGCATCCTTCTCCTATATTTTATCTACCCAACCCAATACAACTCCTCGTAGCATTTCTACAGAGCTCCACTCTCTATTGATCTACTTTTTTTTCTTCTGGGCGCTTGTATTTATAGGCCTCTTGAACTACCAACCACATTTCTGTGACTTCAAATCTAGTGGCAAAGTGTCCAAATGTGGTCCTCCATGGGAGCATGCTCCTCCAGGCATGAGCTCTCCACTCCTTGCCATGATGGTCTTCTAGAAGCTTCCAATGTAGGGTATATTCCTTCCTAGGCCAACTTGTTCACCAGGTTGGCACCTTATCCATTCATCATATATGCAAGCGGGTCATGATTTTCTTGTGTCTGTTCCCGATATGCCAAAATATGGCTAAGTCCTGAGACCTTGTTCTACTGGTGCATATCACAAGTCCTTCTAAAACCCTCCTAGAACCTTGCCTTGTGTGCCTTCTCCTTGCGCCCACCCTCAACTTAGGCCTTGCGTGCTCATGCACCTTTTTGTACTTAGTCAATATTTTAGGGGCCCAACATCACCCCACACTTTACCTATTCTCCGCCCTCGAGAACACTTCTTCAAAGAAAAATAAAAATTACAATAGACTTAACATCTTGGGAAAAGAATAAGGGAATGAAGAATTGGGAAAGATGAAAGAATGGGGAAGTGTTGTTATTACTACAACAAGATAGGAAAATCTCTTTACAAGTCGGCCTCCAACTTATTCCAGGCATCAACTTCATTTTGTGCTCTCTAGCAGAGGTCACCGACTAGGGTGCTTACCTCCTCAAAACCCAGTCCATCTCCTCGAGTGTTCATTATTTCAAAAATTCCTTCCAATTCCTTTCCCACATCCTCAAGTACATCCATCCTTCTTGTAATCTGGGTACAACTCCTTCACCGGTTTTTAATTGAACCTCGTAAGGTTTCAATAGCTTCTAACTTCTTCTCAACCTTGGCTAGGATCCTCTCCCGCTCTACTCTATTTCCTTTGTTCTTCTCTTGGAATTCCTTGAGCTCTACCTCATGAGTGGAGACCAGAATACTCACCACTTTATCTTTGTCTATGTAATTTTCATATGCGGCCTCAACAATATGGGTAGCAATTTTAACATCAACAAAACTTTTTTACTGCAATGATTGCTACAACCTTCAATTTGTCCTCTTTTTCTAGGCGCGCTACTATTTCATGGATTCTAAGGCCAGAGGTTTCCTCTCCATGGTGAGGATGTGTGTTAAGTCCTCAAGGCACTCCAGGGTAGATCCATACTTCTACACGGGTGGTGTTAGATCTGGATGCTTCAACATAATGACATCTGTGATGGATTCTACCTTCTTATATACCTTGCACACCCTTTCCTTTTCTTCCCTTAGTTCATGCTTTAGCTATGCTGATTAGTTCCTCCTACTTTAAGTCCTTGGTCCTTTCTTCGAGCTCTTCTTCCCTCTTCTCTAGCTCTGCCTCTAGGAATTTTACCTGTCATTCCTCCCAAATAACCTGGCTTCTAGTTCAACCGATACCTTATTCAACACATTACAGACTTGTTCATCCAAAATTTATTGGGTGCTCACCAAGGGGTTATCTCCTTTTGACTTAGGCATATTCATTATTTCCCCTTGGCTTACCTCAAATTCTGGCTCATTGATGTGGGACTCAATTTCCCAAGAAATCATTTTCCTCGTCTAAGGGTATGCACCTTCTTCATCAAACAACTTCATTGCCAAGAGTTGATCTGTTGGTACTTGTGATTTGGAAGCATGTGTGTAACACCTTGTTTGGATCATCAATATAGCTCATTCTTGGTCTCTGGATCTCCATGCACTTTCCTCCTGTGTGCATTCCCTTAGGAACAATTACCGTTAGATTGGGGCCTCCTGTGCTGCCGTGATCTTTTCCTATGCTTCCTTCTTTTTCTTCATTCATTATCAACTCAGTGCTGCACTCCAACTCTTCCACCACTAAGGTCTCAATGATCTTCTCCACTTATTTCTCTGCTGCTTTGTTTGCTTCATCCTTAGTGAGGCTTGGAGTCCTCTGATTCTTCATGCTAACCTCTTCACTTCCTCCCATGTCTTAGGTGCCCTCCTCCTCCTAGCTTCCCTTCCTTCACACAAAGCAATAGTCATTCTTCTCCTCTTCACCTTCTTCTCCTAAATTGTGCACACTAAAAACAAGTGGTTCTTGGTCTCCTTCAGGTTCATCTTCTTCATCATCATCCCTCTCACCCTTGTAGTTATCCAAGCTCTCTATGTCCTCTGAATCTACCTCCTCCATTACCTTTTGTTTCTTCCTAACTTGGGGATTCTAGTATAGGAGATTTCTCTTCCTCTCTCTCTGATGACTCCTCCTTAGTTATGGGCTTTTCTGGTTCTGGTGTCTTTTCCTTGACTGGAGACTTTTTTCTACGTGAGTAAATACTTGTTCTAGCACTTTTCCCAAGGCACCCACCATTTGTGTACCTTGGAAACTTGGTGCCTTTTTCTTTATCTCTTCCATCTCCTTTTTCTTAGGTGCGGTCTTCTTTCTACATGTTGGGTCTTCGGTATAGATACCTTGTTTTTCAAGATAAGCACCCTTCTCAAACTTGGGCCTTATGCAAAGGTATACATACATCATGGACCTCCCTACAATAGGCAGAGTTAGAGGTTTCATCATCTAAACTTCATGCGATATGTACTTTTCCACATATGCACACTTGTTGGGGTAGACCAACATCTTGTGCATCTCCCTGTGGTCTTGATCCATATTTCCAAGGTCAAACTTTAGCTTCTTGGATTCCTTGAATCTATTTACTCCCACCTGAAGTACTGAGTGGTGAAGGAAAATGGAATTTTACACCATGGGCTCATGTTTTCATCAACCAACTTAAATCTGCCAATGCATAAGTGTTGGTATACTATGAATTCAGCTTCTCCCTCTATGAGTGCTAGCAATTGTTTTGGGATCCTCCACTCTACCTCAAACGCATTCCTCAAGTGCGTATACCACTTCTCAAGACATGCACCTTGTGAATTTCCATCATGCTATCACAAGTGTGTTTTTGAATCTCTTTGTGGGTGAGGGGTCTTCCTCTGGGTACTCCCAAACGAACTTCTCTACCACATCTAGCACTCCAATATCAAAAACACAATAGTTAAGAGGACATTGCTGAAAAGTATCTTGTCACCTTCCTACGTGTTGCTAATGATGATCTCATCCGTGATGTACATGGACAAGTTGTAGATGGAACCTTCTGATATCCTTCTGCAAACATTGAGCCATGATTTGTTCACTTGCATCCACCTCTCTTGGTCATTAAGTTTGGTTACTAGGCGTGCGACCATTCTCATCACTGGGTCTTAGATATCTGCAATATCAAAGTACCTTGACCCCTTCTTGTATGCATATGTGGCGATGGTTTCTTTGATGGATTATTTGTCACATAGGTCATCCTCTATACTTTCTCCTTCACAGATGAGACCTGTGAATTTTGAAATCAGCTGAGGAGTTATGCACATCTTGTGCCCCACAAAGTGAAAGTGGTCTTCATGTACGCGTGACATCAACCATTGATAGAGGTGCTCAGCATCCCAAAGTAGGGAAACTCATAGAGTTACAACAATCCCACCTTCTCCAACTTCACTTTTACTTTGTCGCTATAAATGGGTAACCCTTCTGGTGTCCTCTTGTTTGTTGGGCACACTAACTCCAACACCATTTATTTTTCAGTCACTTTTATACAATGGTTATAATCAATTGCTGTCATTTTTCTTAAATGGGACTCCCACTCCTTTACATGAAAAACCCCATCTGGGTACTACATTTCATCATACCATTCTTCATTGGTACCTGTGGTAGTTTCTTGTTGTTTTCCATTGCCTTTTCCTTTTCCCTTCTTAGGTGTTACAGTTGGTTTCTTGGGTGCCATTGTGTAGGTTATCTTTGTACTTCAACTTCTCTTTCTCTACTTCTCTACCCTTTCCAAGCTTAGATCTCAAACTTGTGAAGAAAATCCTTTTCAACCCATGCCCTAGCTGCCAAACCCTAACTGGAATATCCCTTTCACAAGACGACTTCTCCACAACTCTCTCTACGCCCGTGAACTACTTCCCTCCTGGTTTGTAGATCCAAACTAGTCACTCATGGTTAAATTTTTCCAATTTTTCTTCACACAGATCAACTCTAGAAACCCTAGTTCACAAATATCTTCCTTCTTCATATTTGTAATGTAAATAATGAAATGTCCAACCTTCTATTTATAGTTTTTCCCACTTTTTAACATTAAATGCTACCTCACCTACCACCATACTTCAACACTTAATGTGGATTTTTCAAAAAACTTGACTTTAGTGCCTTAACTCACACACCCAACCTTGCATGGACAATCCCCAACCTTTTATTGCACAACCAACCAATCCATCTTGACAAGAGACTCTTACACGCATGTCACTAACAAGGAAGGTACTTTTGTCATGATTTTTTCTCTCACCTACCTCATGTTGCTTTTTTTATTCTTCCTCTCTTGTACATGGATCCACAATGTAGCCTTACCCTGACACCAACCATCCTTTTTCACCTTTCCTTCCATGCACTTCCTTTCCTAGGGCCATCCAACTAGGCTTTCCAATGCAATCCTTCATGGCGCTTCACACTTTGCAATTTCTTCCACCTTACTCCACCCACACTAAAATGATGTGCGGTCCTCTGCATATTCATAACCTTCAAAAAGTAATGAGGTTACCGTTCCCAAGGTGCAAAAAAAAATAGAAACAAGAAAGGGAAACACAAGAAAAGAAAATGCATTAAAGGAAATCCTAATCTAACTGGAAATACTACCTTATTACAAACACCAAGAAGACTTATTTATAGTAGGGCTTTAACCTACTCCCATTGAAGTGTCTTGTAATCTCATCCCATCCAATGCTTATAACTAGCATGTGCCTGAGTCAAGAATGTACAAGATGATGTAGGGACCCAACCAATGCACCTTCAACTTCCCAGGATGGTGCAAAAACTTTGAATCATATAGTAAGACCATCTGCCCAACCTCAAACTTCTTGTTCTTAATGTGATGATTGTGCC
Source organism: Taxus wallichiana var. yunnanensis (assembly GCA_018340775.1). Lineage (NCBI taxonomy): Eukaryota > Viridiplantae > Streptophyta > Pinopsida > Cupressales > Taxaceae > Taxus > Taxus wallichiana. The sequence continues at coordinate 650,661,666 of CM031237.1, forward strand.
ATGCCTTTTGTTTTGCTTTTTTAATTGTTCTAGCTCCACCTAGCTAATGATCATCTCTCATCCAATTGTATTAATTTTTCTATTCTTTCCTCTAGTGCTTTTTCATCATCTAATCCTCCTGCACGCGTGCTATATGCAAAGAAGGTAACATGAATTCAACTAGGTAGGACAACCTCCGTGCCAAACACCAATTGAAATGGTGTGGCCTTATTCAACCTCTTGTAGGTTTCCTATATGCCCAAAGAATGGTTTATACTTTTTCATCCCAATCTGTCTACCAACATCAAAGATCTTAGTCAACATGTGACTAATTATTTTGTTAAATGCCTCAGCAGTTCCATTTTCTTAAGGATGATAGGGAGTAGTTTTGTGATGGGCCACCATGAATTCTGATAATAGAATCCTAACCATTTCATTGAGGAAGTGCATACCTCTATCACTTGTCAAACTCAATGGGAATCCATACCTATTGATTATGTTTTCCCATAAAAATATAGTAGTTGTACTTGCTGTAATCCTTTGTAGGTGCCACCTCAACCCACCTTGTCAAATAATTAGTGCAAGTGAGGATATACCGTGAACCAAAATTCACGCCGCTGATGAGATCGGTCTAAAAAAGTTGATAGCCCACTTCTCAAATGGTTATGCATTAGATATTGGTAACAAGGGAATTTCATCCCTTTTTCTAGGTTTTCCAAGACGCTAGAAATGGTCACAAGCCTTACAAAACTCAATGCAATCTTGATAAATGGTCTCCCACAAAATCCTTATGAGTAGAATCTTCCACACGGTTGCATTTCCTGCATAGTGTCCTCCTGTAATCCCACCATGTGCCTCTTCCATAATTGTAATGTGCTCATGTTCTAGTATGCATCGGTGCAAAACCTCATCATGACCCATTTTGTACATATCTCCACTAATTAGCATGTATGGTATGGTACGTATGGCTTCTTCAACTTCATTCTTCACCACACTTCATCAAGAAATACCACAATGTCCTCTAAATTTGAGGCGTGAGTGTAACCTAAACAGTTGCGTGTCTGGCATAGTCTCTTGAATGCTCTGTACATCCTCTCCTGAATCAATCCTAGACAAATGATCAGGTCTAGAATTACTTTTACCTAGTTTGACAACTACCGTGAACTCAAATTCTTGGAACAATAGTACCCACCAACATATGTGCCCTTATAGAATGCAATTTTTCACCAAGTATTTCAATGCCATATGGTTAGTGTAAAATATAAATGGAGTTACTAATGAGATACTAGTCTAAATTTTTGAAGTGTGTAGATCATTGACAATGCCTCGCGCTCAGTCATAGTATAATTTTTCTCTGTTGGTGTCAACTTCCTGCTTGCAAAGCACAAAGGATGATCAACAATCCTTTCACCAGGCTATGTAAGTATTGCTCCAATGGTAGTTCCTGAGGCATCCACATGAACATGGAAAGGATTATCCCAAGAAGGGAAACATAGGATGGGCGCAGTGACAAGCCTATCCTTCAAAGTGTTAAATTCCTTCTATTGCGCCTCTCCCCAATGAAAGGCACTTTTATGTCTAAGAAACTCTTCTAAAGGTGTGGAAATCTTGGCATATCCTTGATGAAATTCTGTAGTACCCCGTATGCCCAAGAAATCCACGTATTGTGCTTTGACTAGTAGGCTCCCTTAATCCCACAATTACTGTAACTTTTGTGGGATCTACTAGTAGGCCCTCCTTACATATGATGTGCCCCAATAATGTTCTAAATAGGGTAGAAAAGACACATTTCTTAATGTTGAGGGATATTCTCAACTGTTGACACCTTTCAAACATCAGCCTTAGGTTCTCATAATGGTCCTTCACTAACCCATATACTGTCCAATCATCCGGGTAGACTTGAAGAAATTTATGGATGAAGTCCTGAAATCTTGTACCACAATGCGAGAGAACACAACAAGAACATTATTCAAAAAAGGCATGAATGTATAGGAAAAAATCCCCACTCAAAGGAAAAAGTCATCTTCATCTGGTCTTCCTTCACAATCCTTACCTAGTGATAGCCTAAGAATCCATCTCGTGAAAGATTAGACCTCGTGCAAATATTTCTTTAATAAATGGGGTTGGGAAAGGATCAATGATACACACTACATTTAGGTCCCCGTAATATACATATATCCTTATCCTTTTATCCTTCTTGATGCTAATTATCATTGGGCTTATCCACTCGACTCTTCAATAGCTTCAATGATGCCCGACACTATCATCTTATCTATTTCTTCCTTGACCTTCACGTGTAGGTTAGGATTCATTTAGTATGGTCTATTCTAGACCAAGCATGTACCCTCCTTAAACTTAATTCTCATTTCCCAAAGGAATGGTGGACGCCTTTAAGCTCATGGTACCCTCGTGGGAACAAATCTTGGAATTCACATAATAGATCAATGATTTTAGAGACATCTTTCTCTCGACTAATAATATCCAATGATAGCCTCCTTAGGTTCTACTTCCGATCCTATGTTAACCTTTTTCATCTTTAAGGGTTCATGATAGGTGTGCGCCCATTCATCAACACTATCTATGATTTCGCACATCCTTACAAGTGGTTAACATCCAAGCTTTCTACCTCTTCTCCATCAACAACATACACCATCTTCCCATTTTATTTCTCTACACACTCAACCTATATTTCTTCTATTTATTCTTCCTCGAAGTGCTTCTCCAGGACAATTTCACCTAGAAATTCTTGTATTCTATCTTTTTTGATAATATTATCCCCTGTTGTAAGGCACTTGACAACCTGCAATGCCTTGTGTACTAATGGCTTTGTACTCTAGTAATCGAATGTTTGAATGAGATTAGCCACCAATTCTTTCCAATTACATGTTTGACGGCACATCTGTGAGTGGATGTACCATGTGTGTGCACAACCTTGTAGGGTGGAGTAAAACTTTTGGACCCATAATGAAGGTGGAAATACTTTTGCACTTCCCATCTAGGCTATCTCACATTCTTGGATATGGAAGGAAGCGGTCTCTTTGCCATGGTAGTCTTTTATAGCCATGGGTGTGTTGCTTCTACAAAACCTTACGGAGAAGGCAATTCTTACCTCGCGCCATTCCAAGAGGTTCTCCTAATGTGTTGCCCACCAAAGACGCAATAGTTCTCGAGTAGGTTGTATTTGAGCATTTCTCCTCTTTCCTTTTCATTTCTCCAATGGTCCTCCATTTCTCGTAAGAAATATTCTCGATTAACCCCCTCCCGAGTAACTTGGTAGTTTTCTTCCTCCTAGGTTTTGGACTACATGTGCCTTTGTTACCTTTGTCACTAATCCTCTCAAATTTCGTCATCGATCAACTCATCGGTCCCATGCACCTAATTATCGCACGTTATATTAGTGGTTTCACTTAAGGATGAGCATCCTCAAACAGAGAACTCCTTTGTGGGATGAATTATCTTTGGATCCTTGATTGAGTGCACATATATTCTATCCAGGACCTCTTCTCCCAGGGGTTTAGTATAGGGTGTTGATTTTCCATTAGCCATGGGTATGATGACTCGTTCCTCCTCATTTTCAAAGCTTATATATCCCTTATTGAACTGAAGATCCTCATTTTTCTGATAGCACCATGGGCGCCCAAGTAATGCTAGGAAATTTTTGGCTCGTGAGTGCCAATACTTTGAAGTCCCCAGCTAACTTATCCCCGAATGGTGATATCTGCATCCTTTAAAACACTGATGGGCATTTCCTTCATTTTGTTTTCCATATACAACACATTCAAAGATGGCTGTAATTTAGGTCTTCCCATCTAATGACATGCATCCAAGGTGAGAAAATTAACCTCCACACTTGTGTCAATGAGGATATTACTAAGAAGTCATCCATCCATGACTACATTTAATGTGATCTTCTTATCATAGTCAAGGCTGTGAGGGGGAAGGTTTACATGCAATACCTGCCTCTCGCACTCTTCTCAAGTGCATGGTACCTTCTCTCTCAACCATGTTCCAAGAAAGGAAATAATATTCTCTTGCCTTAGAATTCTACATACTTCCATGACCTCATTCAAGTCATCATTTGGCACCTCAACCTTCCTTATTTGCTCCTCCCTCTTGGTTTGATCCTTGAGACACTTGATTTTTCTTGTAAAATTTGAATGATGTCCATGGTTTCTTGATATACCTCCTTTTGATGTGTAGGGTCTGGGTACTTCCCATGTACCACTTCTTCCCTTGAAACTAGGTTCTTCTGCCTTGGCATTTCCTTTGCACGCATGCGACCTTTTCTCTTGTTGTTACCATAACAGCTCCAATCCTACATCACGTGTCACCCATGGGATTCATTATGTATCAGCCTTCTTAATGCTTACCATTGCAGTGCCCTTGTCTTTCTAGTGCTTGTTGACTCATGTGCTCAAACAACTCAAGGAACTCCTCATACTTGTGCTTCTTCCTACACCATGAGCACTACAATAAGTCTGGACACTCACGCTTGTAGTGGTCTGTAGATCCATAATTAAAAAAAGTTGCACATGGGAACTCACTTCTTCCTCCGTGGTTACCACAACCACGTAATCCTCTGTGAAATCTCCTTCCATGCGTGCCTCCATTTGTGCACTCCTCATAATGGCGATCATCACCCTTAGAACCACTTGTAAGGCTAGTTTGGTGCACACCAAGATCAATAACGTCATGAATCTAGTCAATCAGCCTACATTCTTTAGTGTCATGTGATGTGGATGTATAGATATTGCAATAACAAGATACATTTTTATGGATTGCGCACTGTAGTAGAGGGCACCTACTTACATCATGGTCCCTATGACAAATTTCACAATCCACTGCTATAATGCGTACCGACTTCCTCAAGAATTTATTCTTGACATGCCTCTCTATTCACAATTTGCACACCATATATAATAGCGAGTCTCAAGAATTGAGTTTGTAGACAAATTCTCCAGCTACTTATCCATAGAAGCAATTTGAGCTTCCAAAATGGGCTAACACCAGTGTCAATGCTCCCAACAACTTCAACGTGCGAGTAGCTTCTAATGCTTCGCGCAAGTCTATAAAAGTCTTATGAGATAATGCCCTTCTAAATGGTGTTATCAACCCTCCAAAAAACCATTGAGTATGCTATGAAGGGTGAATGTCATAGGAAAACTTTGTGAAGGGTTTTGGACCATGCATCATACTCCCATAAACTCTTTTCCATTCCCTATTGGATCTCCTTGAGTGCATTGATGCTCTTATGCTCAAATGCAAGGATGTGGAATTATGCTAGGAAGGAATTTTTCAATGCGGTGTAATCCACCACCGTCTGATGGGGGCCATACTTCCTATACCAAAATACGTGTGCCCTTGCGCAACGTTGTTGTAAACTCGACCGCCTTCTGCTCCATGGTTGTGATCCCCTTTATGCATCATAGCATCTCACACTTGTGAACATGCTCTACAACATCTTCAATACCTCTATAATCTGGAAAATGTAAATACATCTCAAAGAAGACTTGAGGAGGTGGTTGGGGCCCTTTTCCTCCTAATCCAGTTCCTTGACTTCCTCCGGTGTCTCCTCCTTTCCTAGTTCCACTATATCAACTAGGTCATGTGCCCCTAGTCCCACTAGTTCCACCTCTAGATCCTCCTATAGCCAATAATGGGCCTGAAGCAGTCACACCTAGGGTCCCTAACATCTCGCTGAACTACAAGCCAATTGTCTCTAAGATTGTGCCACTGCCAAATGTGTGTCCCGTGCCACTCCCTAATGTGTTACCCAAGCCTTGTGTATTTTCTTCTTGTCTAGAAATTCCTCTGAATACTAGAATAGTATGCACAACCATAGAAGTAGGAAATGAAAAATTATATCTCCGGGTGCAGATTGGTTAGTTCCACCGATACAAACTAGGTTAACGATACTCCTTCCTTGATCCGTAAACACACTCGACAATTGTTATATTCCTCTTTTGCATTTCAAGTGTTGACATGTGATCTTCTTCTAAAGATGTGTTCTTTTGGTTGTTGGAGATCATGCTTGATATGGATAAATATTTTATGTTCTTAAGATCATTAGACTGGAATGGAATGGCTTCCTTGAATCCATTTTTCACTTCTTGTAGGTGAGTTGCAATCTGGTTTAAAAGTTGCAAACTTATCTCTTTATCTAACTCATCCTTGGATCAATTTCAGTGATCCAAGGAATGTTTTAAACCTTCTCAATTGAATGAATGGTAAATTGAAATTCCATAATTTAGGGACATGGTGGAATGAAATTTGTTATTAAAAGTTCTTTAATCTTGTGTGAATGTGTTTCTATTCAGCTTATATGTTGTGCTTAGGTCAATATTGGTAGTACATGGTTGACGTAAAATAAATACAACCTGCTCATGATATAGGAAGGATTCAGAATCCTAAAATTAAAGGATTATCCTATAGAATCCTAAGCTGGGTAAGAATATATATACTACCTAGCTATGCTACTTGATTGATTTTATTTCTAACCTAAGCCTTGTGCTAAGGAAGTATGGAAACATTTCTAGGCTATCTAAATTAACCTAAAACCTGATGATATATAAATTATGAGATGATCTAACCTAATGTTGGAATTACCTAAGGTAATGTGTTAAGGCCTAAGGTAATTATTCCTAAATTAACCTAAGTTAAAGGATATATCCTAAGCTATTTTAATGGGAACCTAAAAGGGTCACATACCCCTAAGGCGATGATTCCAATTGCATTGAATTGTTGATAAGGTTCTTAAAGGCATTATGTACTACCAATTTTAATAGGGGCTAGTTGATTTAGTGGAGGATTATGTGGAATCTCCACTAAATATGGAGGTGCATGTAAAATTGGAATTGACATTTTCCAGATTTGGGAGGTAGTGGCAAGGAGAGTTGAGCGAGAAAATTGGAATTAATGAAATTAATTGGCCTCAGGATTTGTTCACAAACCGTCTAAGAAACTTGGCAGGAGGATTTGTGGGAGGTTGTTCATTTTTACATGCTTTTCAGATTTTTCTCTACATGAAGCAAACTAGTTCTTCAAACCAGCAGTTTGAATTGCACTTCATTGTTATTTTTAACTCACCTAGTCTATTTTCGATCATGGGAAGGTATATGAGGCATTCTAAGGAAATTTTTTTGTTGGTTGATCTTTTGTGGAGGAGAAAAGGAGTTGGAAGCTTGTCTGGAAGTCTCCTTTGATTTAGCAGAAGTGCTATCAAGCATGATAGGCTCTAACCATTAAGATCTCTTTCTTTCTTCTAAATGTTTCATTAAAATGACTCTACTCTTATGAGATTCTTGACTTGCATGTTTTATCTGGTTATTTGCTTGCTGGGTTTTGTAATCTTTGGAAATTTGGGTATGAATCCATGGAAAATTGATGATAAGTGTTTGAAAATTTCTTGGTATGTGCTATTTAGTGTGACATGCATGAGAAACTTATTGCTATAACTCTACTTGTCATTTCTTCAACCAGTATACAAAGAAGTTGTGTTTTTAACTGACCTTCATCTCTATGTAAATGGTTCTAAGTTTTGGGAACCTTGAACCCCATCTGATCTTTCTGTATTTGGGTTCATGTTTTGTTGAGCTAAAACTTGTAGTTGAGCTCGTCTTTGTTTAGGCTAGAGGTTGTATTCGGGTTCATGTTTTGTTTGAGCTAAGGCTTGTTGTTGAGCTGGTGATTTGTTTCAGATTGAGCTTGTATTGAGCTGGTGTTTTGTTTGAGTGTGTATTCAATTTCATGTGTAGTTAAGATTGATTCAAGGTTAGTGTTTTGTTAAGAACTTGGGTTGAAGGTTCTTGTCACTTTGAATAGTGTTTGGATTCTCAATTAATCTTGAACTATTTGTTATCCAAAATGTGCCCCCGCTCATTTTTGTGGCTAACTCCTCTCGTTCTTCCCTCTCTTGTTCCTCGCCATAATAATTTTTTTCTTTTCAAGAACTCAAAACCTTTTGGAAATGGCACCATTGATAGAGCTCTTTCTCATCTTTCCAGAAAGGTAAAGTTTTCCTCCTAACTCCATGTATTTTTAAAGTTATGGCTCGATGGAGTTTTTGTGGAAAATTTTCCCATTCAAGGCCCACAGCCAATGAGATGCCACCACATGTCCAGGGAGGTGGCGGGGGTCGAAGAGAACTTGGTTTTCTACCAAGTGTTTTAGAAAAGTTTTCAAGAGGTAATATTTTTCCACAGCCCACCGTCGAATCAAATGTAATACCACGTGTCCCGGGGAAAATTTGAAAAAATTGACTAAGTGTTGGTGCATGGAAATTTTGACAAGAAATCCCGTGGCAAATAAAAACATGCCACGTGTCTCTATGAACTTTGGAGGACGGATGAGATCGGGAATTTTGGCAAAGTGTTTCGCCAAATCTCAATGAAGAAAGTTTTGGCCCACTGCCCCACCAACCAATTATATGTCACCACGTGTCCTAGAGTGGTGGAGCATGGGGAGAATTTGGGAAATTTTCCCAAGGAGAAAATAAAGGAAAATTCAGAGAGGAAGCCCGCCCCCTTATTGCGAGCCAATAGAATCTCGCCACGTGTCATGGACGGCAAAAACTCAAGTCAAGCCCGCAAGGAAATTTTGGAAGGTCAAACCCGCATCCAATGGGGTTTTGACACGTGTCCAGTGTAAAAAATTATCAAAGTGACCCGTGGAAAATTTAGGAAAGATGGGCCCACGTCCAATCAATGCTTGCCACGTGTCCCAAGCTCATCGGCCCCGCGGGAAAATTTTGGAAAATTTTCCAAAGTGCAAAGTGAAGGAAAATAGAGCAGGATGGGCCCACACCCAATCAAAACATGCCACGTGGCACCTAGAAGGGTGGAGCATGGGAAAATTTTGGAAAATTTTCCAAATGACCAAAAAGGTGAAAATTCAAATTTTTGCCCGCCGACCCGATTTGGCCTTGTTTTGACCTAAAACTTCAAATCACCATATCTTTCGATCCAGAGCTTGGTTTTTCACATTCTTTATATCAATGGAAATCTGGTGAAATTATCTACAAGATTCCAGGTCAATTTTGTATTTTGATGGATTTTGGAGAGATAAAATTGAAAAACACCTCTGGCACGTGGTCATGGACAGAAATGACGTTTCAACCACTTTTTAATGAAGAATGGCTCGCATTCTCTCCCAAAGCATGGTTAAAAATGTTAGGGAATGGGTTTTTAAGGATTTCCATGCTGTTTTGAATGTGTTTTGGTCAATGGTTGAATCCCTTCCATGTTTTCCCACGTTTCTCTCTCCCGGCTCGCCCTCGCACCGTAAAAAGCCGCTTTTGGCTCATTTTCAAAGGTGGAATATTTTTTTGTATATTGCACAGTCCCTTTTCTCACTTGGAAGTGATTTTGGTGGAATAACAGACCTTTTCTAAGAACTACAACTTTATTTTTCCTCTCAGGTGTTGTAATGCAAGTGATTTTGATGTTAAAAATAACAATACAGGCCCCGTGATTAGTTTTTATCCTCTGCTTGTGTTGTTTGGCTAATTTCTGATTCTTCATTACAGTTATCAGTTTGTGCATGAGGTTTTTTTGTTGCATTTTATGAACTGTGTCAATTTGCAGAAGTAAAAAATGCTCACCACTCCTTTGGTGCATCACCTATTAGCATTAGTTTTAGCTTTTTTGCATTCTCTATCTTTGTCCCTTTGGAATTTAGAGTAGAAATCAGGAATTTAAACCTCTACAATTGTGCAAGTGATATATCTGATCAGAGGAGTTGAGGAACTAGCCTCTAAACTAGAGATTCCTCTTCCATTTTACAAGTCCCACACTTGGGGAGAGGATTCAATGTTGTGCAATCACACTGGATGCTTAGGATGATCAAACTAGAAGCCTGATCAACATCCAAGGGTGCTGCTGATTTGCAACAACAGTTTTGGCACGCCCAGTGGGACCTTAGAGGTCTTCATCTTCATTGCAACAAAATTGATGTGCATTTGTTGCAAGATTCTTGCTTAAAAGAGCCCTAAATTACACATCTGGCGACTCCAAGGAAGAAGAATCAGCTGGTTTTAGTAGTGCACCTAAAAACTCATGAGAAGAATCACCACAAGGTCAAGAGTTGGAGAAGAAGAGGTGTTGTTTGAGTATCTACGTAGTTATCTCCAAGAAGAAGGAAAAGAGGGAGGAGAATTCAAAGGTCTCCATCTCCACCAAATAGAACTCTTTCCACTCCTCCACCTGGTAGGCCTTTCATTCAATCAACAAGGGTTCTAAGGCCAATCAGAATGGCACAAAACAACCCCTATGTCAATTTCACTAGCAGCAGCCCACTTGCTCTCAATGCACAAAATCCAATTCCAGTTGCAGCATTAAAAAACATCCCATACTTTACTGGAGAAAATCAGACCACTCCTGGTGATCATGTCAAGGATATTGCTAACATTTGTGCAATCCATGAGATCAATGAGATGCAAGTTCTGTCAAAATTGCTGGCATCTTCATTCAAAGGGAAAGCTTTACAATGGTTCAGGAGTCTTGCCTCAGGTTCTATTCAAAATTAGAACTAGTTATGTATAGCCCTCCATGAGCAGTTTGGAGAAAAGGGAGACAACTTGTCCCTTTTGGAGCAGTTGACAACCATCAAGAGAGCTCCCAATGAGCAGCTGACTGATTTTAATTTCAGATTTCAAAGGACTTGGGAGAGAATTCCAAAGGTAGGCAGGCCAACAAGTAGAAGGTGCTTTCCTTTATTACCTTAAAGCTTTAAATTCTGATATTTCTATGTTAATTCAATCCATGGGAGGCACAACTATTCCCATTGCTTATAGCATTGCCATTAGAGCTGAAAATTGTTTGATCCAAGCTGGCAAGCTAGCTCCTAGGCCTCCAATGCCATTGTTTCCAAGTTTAGAGAGCCCAAATGCTAATCAAATGCCTAATTTAGCTCCTATCCCCACTCCTAGAAATCAGAATTTGAATGAAGCTTCTACTTCATCTTCTAATGCCTCAAATGAGCTTCAAGAAGTCATGAAGCAGCTGCAAAATCTAGGCAATGAGCTGGTTACACTCAAAAGGCAGCAAGCCCAAGGTTTTAGACCTTCTTTCCAACCCCAAGCTCAGCCCAACAGGCAGCCATATCAACCCCAAAGACCACCCAATCCAGCTAAAAATCTAAATCAAGCAAGGCCTCCTGCCAATAGACCATTTCAGCCCTATAATCCCAATGCTACATCTGCCTCTAAAGCATTAGTGCCAGTACAAAACAATATAGCTCAAGAGTATGATTGGTGTTTCCCATGCAATGAACCTCATAACCAATCCATGTGCTTCAACAATGCCTTGAATCAAGCATTAATGGTGACAACAACTGGTGTAGAGGTTGAAGGTAGTCAAGGAAGTAACCAACAACAAGAAACATTCCAGCAACAATCAGCTCCAAATGATACCACACTTGTAAACTGGCAGGCAGAAGATTTTTGTGGCATGAATCAAATGGTTTCCCAAAGTGTTGCAGCCAACACAAGGTCAAAGAGGAGAAATTTGGGTGAAGAACAACCATTAGCCCCAAGCAATCCACAACCTTCTATCACTCCACAAAATATTGGCAAACAAAATCCAACTCCAAATACACAAGGACTACCTAAAACAGTTCCTAGGCCAACTCAAATGCCAGTTGTTGCTGCCCATACACAAGGAATGAATGTGCAGGCCAAGGGACAAAAAGGATACTTCATCTCCATTCAATATCATTGATCAGATGAAGAAGACAAAAATGTAAACATATCAATGTGGGAATCACTATCTATCCTAGGCCAAAGAGATTTGCTACAAGCTGCCATGAAGGACTGGTCAACTTCAAATCAGCAAGTCCAAATGCAAGAGAAAGTGCTCACAAATGTTGCCCAGCCTGAGGGGAATCATGGAGGACAACAAGGTAAAATGTTGAAGCCCCCTCCATTCTATGTTTCATTGATCATTGGAAATCAATTAGTACACAATTGCATGATTGATTCCGAGCAAGTAGTTCAGTAATGCCCAAGCAAATAGCTGATCAGTTGGGAATTCAATATGAAACCATATCCAAAGGGGTAGTGCAATTGGATGGGACAGTAGTGAACAATAGTTGGAGTGATAAAAACTTGAGTCTTACCTTGCATGCATGTCCCAACGTGGTTGTTTTGCAAGATGTATCAGTAATAGACCTTCCACCACTCTTTTCCCTATGTTTGTCAAGGGATTTCACAGCTAAGATTGGAGGTTACTTGTCTGCTGATTGGTCACACATGCTATTCAGAACAAGATATGGAACCAAAGCCACAATCATATCTGAACCTATTGCAAACTTTCACATTGAGCCTTATACTCCAAGTCAGATCAATGCCAATTGTTCAGCTTTTTGATCAAGAAGATCACCCAAGCACTGATGAAGCTGACACCAAGGTTGGAAGCATCCCAGATCTAACTCTTGATGAATGGGAAAACAAGGTACATGCTTTTGATCCTTATCAAGAAATAGAAGAATCTGAGTTAGGAGTCTATTGCATGCATGAAGAAAATCAGCCTATTCCTAGCATCACCAAGCCAGACCACAAGGATGACAATGAGGTATGGCAAGTTGTTTTTTTATGGATCAAGGAGTAGACAAGGTGCAGGAGGGGGATCTATGCTTGTTTCCCCTCAAGGAGTGAAGTATTATTCAGCTTTTAGATTTCAGTTTGCATGCTCTAATAACACTACTGAATATGAAGCTTTGATACAAGGATTGCATTGGTCAATCAAAAGAGGAATAAAGAACTTGCAAGTCTTTGGTGACAGTGAGTTGATTGTCAACCAAGTGAAGGGGCAGCATGCTGTCAAGAATGATCTACTCAAATGCTACAAGAACAGGGTGTGGGACCTCATTGAGGATTTTGAGGGTTTTAGCATAAAATCCATTCCTAGAAAAGAGAACCAAGCTGCTGACAGGCTTGCAGCAGTTGGGGCAGCCTTTGACGTTGTTGAAAGCATTCAAAAGACAAGGTACAACCAAGCATCCATGTGATTGTGAGGCCTTCAGTGCCTGGACAACAATGTAAGTTGGCAAGTGTTTGAAAATGATCAGCAAATCATCCATTTCTTGCAAGAGGAGGCTGAGTTTTCAGCTAAAAATCAGGAAAAGTTGGAGCAGCAGTATGGTGACCAAGTGGTGCAGCTGAGAACCAACAAACTACCAAAGGGACTTATTACTTTGGAGTCCATTTTTAATCCTAATGATCAGTTTAGGAAGGAGAAAACAAACATCCAAGTCAAGGGAGAAGATTCAGTGTCCATCTCAGTGGAAGAAGGCAAATCACTCCAAATTGGCAAGATGACAACTGAGCAAGAAAGGTATGAGTTCATACAACTTTGTCAAGAATTCCCTGATGTGTTTGCTTGGAGCTATGAAGATTTGAAAGGTTTCAATCCCGAGTTAGCTCAACACACCATTGAGTTGGATCCAAGTACTAAACCCATCAAGAAAAAACAAAGGCCAGTCAACCCCCACATGGAGCCTCTCATGAGAAAAGAATTGAATAAGTTGATAGAATCAAGAATCATATTCCCTATCAAGCATTCTAGTTGGGTTGCCAACTTGGTTCCAGTAAGAAAGAAGAGTGGGGAAATCAGATTGTGTGTTGACTTCAGAGATTTGAATAGAGCATCTCTCAAGGACCATTATCCACTTCCTTCCATGGAGCAGATTTTACAAGTTGTGGCTGGCTCCGAAAGGTTTTCACTACTTGATGGCTATTCAGGGTATAATCAGATTATGGTGAAGGAAGAAGATCAGTTCAAGACAGCCTTTACAACCAAATGGGGAACTTATGCATACAAGAAAATGCCATTTGGGTTGTCCAACGCTGGGGCTACTTTCCAAGGGAAATGGACATGGCGTGTTCAAGGGTTTGATTAACAACATAGTGTTGATATATCTTGATGATATCACTGTTTTTTCAAAAAATGCAGCAGACCACCTCTTTCATTTGAGACAAGTGTTCCAAAGGTGTAGAAGATTTGGAGTCTCCTTGAATCCTAAAAAGTGTGTTTTTCTAGCTCATGAAGGAAATCTCCTTGGCCACATTGTCTCCAAGGAAGGATTAGCAATTGATCTAGAAAGAGTTGAAGCCATAAGAGCCCTACCATTTCCAAACCACAAGAAGGCCCTTCAAAGTTTCTTGGGGAGAATAAATTTTGTTTGGAGGTTTGTCCCAAATTTTGTAGCCCTTGTCACAAGCCTATCACCAAGATGTTAAAGAAAATCATGGCTTTCAAATGGATAAGCAGAAGGCAAGGAAATTTTGAGGCAATCAAAGAAGCCATCTCTCAAGCCCCAACTCTCATCAACCCGGATTTCTCCAAGGATTTCATCCTCTATGCATTTGGGGGTGATGATACTATTTCTGCAATTTTGGTACAGCAGAACAAAGACAATGATGAGCAGCCAATTTCTTTCTTTAGCCAAATCCTGGAGGACTATGAGGTGAGATATTCTTTCATTGAGAAGCATGTTCTTGCAGTAATCAAAAGCTTGAAGAAATTCAAGCATCTAGTCTCAAACAACAAGGTTCAATTGTTGGTTTCTCATGTGGGAGTTAAAGACTTCCTCCTCAACAAAGACTTGAATGAAAAGAGAGCAGGTTGGATTACTCATGTCATGGAGTATGACATTGAGATCAAAGTTACCAAGTTGGTGAGGGGGAAAGGATTGTGTGAGCAGCTGATTTTGAGCAAACAAAAGGAAGCATGCAATGAGAAGGAAGTTGTTTTGGCATTGCAAGACAGCCATGAGCAAGGAAGCACTCAAGAAGAAAATAATGGTGTCCCCACTCCTTGCTGGACCCAAGGTATAATGCACTTCCTAAGCATAGGCCTATGCCCTCCAGAGATGAACAAGACCCAAAGAAGACACTTCAGATTGCAGGCTGTCCCATATGCCCTTGTTGATGGTGTTTTGTTCAAAAGAGATGTGAATGGAGTACTACTGAGATGCATTGGTACAAATCAGATTCATAGGGTGTTGGAAGAGTTCCATGGTGGACCAGCTGGTGGTCATTTTGCACCAAGAGTGATAGCTCTAAAGATCATGAGGGCTGGCTATTATTGGCCCAAGATTTTCAATGATTACTATGCATGGATCAAGAGGTGCAAGAATTGTGCATTCTTCACAGGTAAAGAGAGGCTAGCTGCCCTTCCATTGCATCCAATTTCAGTTGACCAGCCATTCATGCAATGGGGTTTAGACTTCATTGGAGTTATTAATCCCAATTCAAGCCAAGGGCACAAGTGGATTTTAATAGCCACAGATTACTTCACCAAGTGGACTGAAGCAACAGCACTCAAGGAAGAAAATGAATCTAGTATCCTAGACTTCTATGAGGGAATAACAACCAGGTTTGGCATACCAGCTACAATAATATCAGATAATGCATTGGCATTCATTGGGTCCAAGGTGACTGAATGGGCTGTCAAGAATGGGGTCTATCTAAGTACTTCATCAAACTATTACCCCCAGGGTAATGGCCAGGCTGAGTCTACAAACAAGAACTTGTTGAGAATCATTAGAAGGACTCTTGATGAAAATCAGAGGTCTTGGCATACTAAATTGAAATCAGCTTTATGGGCTGATAGGATAACTCCCAAGAGATCTACAGGTAACTCTCCATTCAAGCTTGTTTATGGGAGAGAGGCAATTTTTCCCATGTCTCTTGAGTTTCCAACATTGGAACTCATGAAACAATTGGAGTTGTTGGAGTTTGAGCCCATGGAGGTTAGATATGCAGAATTGATGGAGCTCCAAGAAATCAGAAATCAAGCATCCCAAGCAATGGAGAAGGATCAAGCTTTGATAAAGAAGACCTTTGATAAGAAGGCCAAGGATAGATCTTTCCAAGTTGGAGATCTAGTGTTAAAATGGGATGCAGATAGAGCAAAACCGGGAAAGCATTCAAAATTTGATGCCATTTGGAGTGGCCCATACATGGTCACAAAGTGTAAGGACAACAATGCTTTCCAATTGTCTTCATTGGATGGCAAGGAACTGCAGATTCCAGTCAATGGAATCCATCTAAAGCATTGCTATTAAAGGAAAATTCTCCACCTTGTACATATTAGCTTAGGTTTCCATTCCTCCAAGTGCTTGTGCACATTGTTTTGTTGTAGGTTAGTTTTTCTTTCCCTAAGTGCTTTGGCACAAGCTTTGCTGTTCCTGGAGATGTGTTTGCAGGCCTTACTCCATCATGTGATATTTCATCTTCCTCCTTGCAATGTTCTAGTCAGATGGGGTATCAAACAGAGAATTCGATGACTCCATGCCCAATGGATTGTTTTAGGAAACTAGTAATTTCATCCAACAGTAGATGACCCCTCTGAGTCACCAAAATTGTTATCCAAAATGTGCCCCCTACTCATTTTGTGGCTAACTCCTCTCATTCTTCCCTCTCTTGTGCCTCAGTCATAATTTTTTGTTTTTCAGGCACTCAAAACCTTCTGGAAATGACACCATTGATAGAGATCTTTCTCAGCTTTCCAGAAAGGTAAAGTTTTCCTCCTAACTCCATGTATTTTTGAAGTTATGGCTCGGTGGAGTTTTTGTGGGAAATTTTCCCCTTCAAGGCCCGCAGCCAATGAGATGCCACGTGTCCAGGGAGGTGGCGGGGTCGGAAGAGAACTTGGTTTTTACCAAGTGTTTTGGAAAAGTTTTCAAGAGGAAATATTTTTCCCATAGGCCCGCGCCAATCGAATGCCACGTGTCCCGGTGGGAAATTTGAAAAAATTTGACTAAGTGTTGGTGCATGGAAATTTTGACAAGAAAGCCCGCAGCCAATAAAAACACGCCACATGTCTCGGAACTTTGGAGGGCGGAGGAGAGGTTGGAATTTTGGCAAAGTGTTTCGCCAAATTTCAATGAAGAAAGTTTTAGCCCGCGCGCCCCCCCGAATGGACCAATTATATGTCGCCATGTGTCCTGAGTGGCGGAGCATGGGGAGAATTTGGGAAATTTTCCCAAGGAGAAAATAAAGGAAAATTTAGAGAGGAAAGCCCGCCCCCTTATTGCGAGCCAATAGAATCTCGCCACGTGTCAGCGACGGCAAAAACTCAGGTCAAGCCCACAAGGAAATTTTGGAAGGTCAAACCCACATCGAATGGGGTTTTTACATGTGTCCAGGTCAAAAATTATCAAAGCAACCTGCAAAAATCAGGAAAGATGGGCCCGCATCCAATCAGCGCTTGCCATGTGTCCCAAGCTCATCGGCCCCGCGGGGAAGTTTTGGAAAATTTTCCAAAGTGCAAAGTGAAGGAAAATAGAGCAGATGGGCCCACACCCAATCAAAATGTGCCACATGGCACCTAGAAGGGTAGAGCATGGGAAATTTTGGAAAATTTTCCAAATGACCAAAAAGGTGAAAATTCAAATTTTTGCCCGCCGACCCGATTTGGCCCTGTTTTGACCTAAAACTTCAAATCACCATATCTTTCGATCCAGAGCTCGGTTTTTCACGTTCTTTATATCAATGGAAATCTGGTGAAATTATCTACAAGATTATGGGGTCAATTTTTTATTTTGATGGATTTTGGAGAGAGAAAATTGAAAAACACCTCTGGCACGTGGTCATGGATAGAAATGATGTTTCAACCACCATTTTAATGAAGAATGGCTCGCATTCTCTCCCAGCATGGTTGAAAATGTTAGGGAATGGGTCTGTAAGGATGCCCATGCTATTTTGAATGCATTTTGGTCAATGGTTGAATCCCTTCCATGTTTTCCCACGTTTCTCTCTCCTGGGCTCGTCCCTTGCACTGTAAAAGCCAGTTTTGGCTCATTTTCAAAGGGTGGAACATTTTTTTGTGTATTGCAGGTCCCCTTTCTCACCTTGGAAGTGATTTTGGTGGAATAATAGACCTTTTCTAAGAACTGAAACTTTATTTTTCCTCTCAGGTGTTGTAATGCAAGTGATTTTGATGTTAAAAATAACAATACAGGCCCTGTGATTAGTTTTTATCCTCTGCTGGTGTTGTTTGACTAATTTCTAATACTTCATTACAGCTATCAGTTTGTGCATGAGGTTTTTGTTGCATTTTATGAACTGTGTCAATTTGTAGAAGTAAAAATGCTCACCACTCCTTTGGTGCATCACCTATTAGCATTAGTTTTAGCTTTTTTTTTGCATTCTCTATCTTTGTCCCTTTGGAATTTAGAGTAGAAATCAGAATTTAAACCTCTGCAATTGTGCAAGTGATATATCTGATCAGAGGAGTTGAGGAACCAGCCTCTAAAATAGAGATTCCTCTTCCATTTTACAAGTCCCACACTTGGGGAGAGGATTATCTACTTGAATAGTTCTCAACTCCTCTATGAGAAAATTTTGTTTCATTTTGAGTGGGAAATAGGGTTTCTTGTTTACGCTATAAACTTGTTAAGGTAGTTGTGTTATATTATGACTTGAATCATAACAATTGTATATATTAGTGCTCGGGTTGAGGACTTTGTGATTCGGCTTTGTATATGTAATTTGATACATAGTGTTTGAATTTTTAGTTGAACAATGTGTTAGATTTTCTCTGGTATTTGGGATTTGGTCTTAATTGTATTCTAGTTGGAAGATTAAAACTCCTTAATGCAAACCACTTACTCTAGGTAAATCTGGTAAAGTAGTATGACTAAGTTGTTTGATTATCTCTTGGAGATTTAATTGGAAATGTTTTCATTTGATAGTAGGATTTAAAATTATTTTAAAACTAGTTTGTACCTATGCTTAGAAATAGTAGTGGAGGCATAATACTTAAATCTATTTAGCCTGATTTTGTTTTATAGTTCTTACAGAATTATGAACCATCTACGTTTAAGTACAATGTGCTAGTACCTAGATTTAATCTCCTTCACAACTTGAGCAACATCATGGATTTTACAAGACACTTAGAGGTAGATAAATGATTTATATGTCATTTTATAGCTGGGGAAGCAATTTATCTAACTTGTTAGCACTCAGGATTTGAAGAAGTGGGTAGCACCTTGAAAGAATTTTGATCTAATCCTCACTATTTTAGGTTGTGCCTTTCAACCAAGGTAAGAGAACCTATATTACAGCCTCTGTTTTGTGAAGGAGGTGGAGATATCCTTATACTATGCATATTGTATGGAGATGGCCTTGGGAAAACATGATCAATTTTCCATTATTCAAACTCAACAGAGTTGTCACTACTAAATGATGGAAATGCTTTCAAGATAAGGTTGAGGCTGCTAAGACACATGGTATGATCCTAATTTTCTTTGTGCATTTTTGTAAATGGATTGTATTATTTTGTTGACACACAATGCAATGCAGGGGTAGTATGGGGTAGGATTAGTTATTCTGAATGAATTTTTGTGGGAGATTTTAGACAAGACTAACCAGAATTTACCAAATTCTTTGAGGACCTTTACAAGAAATTTGTAACACCTAAACAACATGATGCTTCAAAGGGGTTAAGGTACTCCTTCAACTAGGATATGTGCACCAAATGGAGGCCTAGATCTACACTCTTCCACACAATATTTGACAACCTGCCACAAAATCTTGAAGCAAATGAACCAACAAAGTATCCAGAAATCTCTATTTTATCATGACCTAAGGTGCACCCAAAGGTTTACAAACAATCTCAGAATTCAAGGAAGGTAAAGTGATTTTAAATTTGTTTATCTCTTTATCAGATGAAAGCTCTTCTAAATGTGAGACTGCAGATTCCACTAAACTATAAACAAGAAATGAGACGATGTATGATCAAGAGAGATTTTAAACACAAGACTGCAACAAGAGCAAGAAACACAAATTGAAAACATTCTCAGCATAAGTACATGTAAATTTTGCCAAGAGATAACACAAAATAATCCGAATGACAAAATTTATTAGTAGGGGAATGTTATAAGAATAATCTCGAGCTTGTTGATGGCTTTAAAATTGAAACCAACTCAACTTGATAATGATTGTAAGGAGGACTTGCAATACTATTCTTGTAATGAGTTGGTTTTGTTCTCTCATCATGGAACTAGGGTGTGATTTTATTGTTTGGATTAGAGATGAAAATTTGTTGTTAAGTTTATAGAATAAATTAAGATTGAGTCAAATTATGATAAGATTCCCTTTCTAACTTGTAGGGATTAGTTCATTTGATTGAACCCTTATGTTATTAGTTCTCTTGCAAGATGGAGATAAATTATACTTGTTTAGCCTTCCTTGTTCATATCAATTGTTAAAGTGATGAAGGAAGAGATTTGATGTTTCGGTTTGTTGAACAGAAAATACAATCTTGTTGTTAGACTGTTAAAATTCTATATTCCTTCTTAGATTGATATGGGATTCTACTCGATTAAAAATCGGAAATGTTTTATTTAAAGGTAGTTGTCCTTTAAACTAAATAGTTAAATTCATGTAATGAACTTGTATTTGTTTTCGATATTTTTGTGTTGAGCATGGTTTGGAATGGATGTCGTTCTTCCTTGCTTAGGAGCTAGATGCATCATTTCAATGTGAACTATGTTGTAAACCCCTTTTCCTTTGTTGTTTAAAGGCAATTGTTAGGATCAATTAAACATTAATTTTGAAGGCGATGTTGTGGATTATATTATGCTCTTCTCTTAGACGTAAATTCAAATTGGTTAAATGTACTTCTTTTCCATTTGCTATTACTTATACTGATATTTATGATGTATTAATTGTCTCATTAAAGCAGAGTTGTTTTAATGGAACAATTAGTGGAATGCAGTTCATTTTAAGGCTTAGTGCTTATCATGCTCAGTTCATTAAGCTGACCCATGCTAGTAATTTTTGGAGATGGACTTCGTAAGTTATAAAAGAAGGAAAAACTTATATGATGCATTAGTTGATTTAAATCTGATTCCTTGTGAATAATTCTGATTCGTTCTTGAGATTGTATTGAAAAATAATTGTAGTATTCTTTTAGAATGAAGGTGGTTTTTATGCAGTATGCCTAAAGTGCATAAGGCTTGTAAATGTATAAGTTATAAAGATGAATTGAAAGCTGAGAATTTACTTGTATTGGTTGTGTAAATTATCTTGTACTTGTATGAAAAATATGGATTTCTATCTTGTTGATATTCTTCATATTATTTATATGCTTAATTGGTTATCCTTGATAAGTTGGATAAAGGGATTTAGTTCAATTTACCTAATCAAAATGTATCTTGTTAAGTTTCGAATATGATGTTATTTATCTAAACTATATTATATTGTAATCTAATGTGTGTTGAACATACATTAAGAAATATGGATATTGGGTAAGATATACCGTAACAATTTAACATGTAGATAAAGACTCTTTCTCCTTCATCGAATTGAATATAAACCAAAAAGGTATGTAAATGTGATTACAATTTATTAGACTTAATTTTGTATGAAGTATAATTTAAATTGGATATATATTCGACATTGAACTCCGTATAAAATTTATCTTACTTTTTAAACGAAACTTGGTAACATTGTTCGGTTGCGGTTATTTAGCATGTAATCGAGAGATCTAGTATTAACAACAACCGTAAGTATAAACAAAATTATTTATGGAGTAAATGAAGAAAATTTAGGAAAGAACTTATTGAGCATTGGATTAGGGTTTGGAAGGTTATTGTAATCAAGAAATAATTCAGACTAACAATGTATTAACAATCTCCTCGGGGTATGTACATCTCGATGAGGTAGTTTCGTAGGATTTTGGCACACACCAAATACAGGGCTGTAGTTTCAAAAGTATTGAGTCTTCTCAAGAATACAATGTTGTAGTTGACATGTGGCATCACCCTTCCACATTGATCATCTAGATCTACACCCAATAGGAACTCGGACTTGAACTTAGTTTCCCTCTAGGTCTGGATAGGAGCATATTTAGGATATGAATTAGCTTCCAATGGCTCAGGGTACGTTGGCACATCCAGTTGACTTAGGTCAACCAAGTATGCCCATTTACCCTAAGCCATTGTGAGCATCTTCCTATAATAGGTTATGTTCCTATCTAGGGCTAGGGTTAAACCTAGAACAAGTGGACTGATGGTAGTTAGTAAAGACCAATCATGATAATTGAGGAGTGAGGTGAAGGATGTATTCCAATATGACGAGTATGTTGTCTAGGAATAGTGACATACACATGTATTATTAATCATTGGCCAAAGTATCACAAATTGTTGGTTGCATTTTCCTATGTCACCAAGTTTAAAACAATGTGATATCAGATGAATATTGGTAGCAGATATTTAGATATGTTCTTTAAACAGATCACTCAATACCTGGTGTAGGGTAGGATGAAAAAGTATACAAAGTATGCAATATGTATTCAATACATAAGATAACTTAAATAGATCAATAGCTTACCAATTTATGGAATGAATACATTGGTAAATCAATCGAGTCATTATGTTTATCCATTGAATTTGATTGACATGGAATGTTTGTTCTAAATAATGGTATGTTTAGAACAGTGAACACTATAAAAATCCCTTATTTCTAAAGTCTTAAAATGAGAATGTTACATCTTGGTATTAAAGCTAAAGGTTGCAACTCTTGGACCTATTATGTCCATAATCTGATGAAACTTAAATTTTCTTGTAATAGAAAATTGTGAGAATAAGAGGAAACATTGCAAATAACCCTCTACGAGGAAGGAGTAAGCATACCTAGAAACTCGATGAGATCATTTCTACCCGTTGGACACAAGAGATCATTTGGTTGTGCTTGAAAATCAAGTAACGGGTAATGAGGAGGAATAAGAAGCGATAACAATAATAAGCCACCTCAGGGGACAATGCCAATATGGGTGTTGATAATAACAATTTTAACATACCTATTCAACCCGAGAACAGAAAAGGCTAGGCTAGTAGCGAACTCACAAATGGCATAAAAATGATAAGTCCACCCAAGTTTGATGGCACCACATTAGGATATGGGGCTGAGAACTGGCTCATGGGATGGAGAAATACTTTGCAATAATAAATTTCTCAGAAGAAACAAAGGCAATATGGAGAGCATATCAAATTTATTACGAAGCATCTTTGTGGTGGGACAGCCACAAGGCTGATTTTAACATTGATGAATCTAATATCACATGGGACCAATTTAAATGTTACTTTAAGCAACGATGGATGCCATAACTCTACTATGATCAGAAAATGACTAAATTTCAGAACTTAGCTCAAGGAAAGCTAATCATGAATCGAGTATTGGGAGTGATTTACAAAACTCCTTAAGTATGTGCCTTAGTAAAAAACTAATGAGAATTTCACGATATGGAAATTCATCATGGGATTGAATCCCATTATAGGAGTAGAGGTGGATGTTCACAACCCAACCACGATGGAAGGGGTTGTTGAAAAATCCATAAGGCAGGAACATAAGTTAAAGGAAATTTTTTCTCATAAGGAGGAAGTAAGGAAGAAGAATCCCAACTCCTCTTCATCATCTCTTGCACCCAAGAAAGGACCATCAAAGAAATTTGGAATGAAAAGTAAGTTTTCATCCGATACTGATAAGAAAGTAGAAACAAACAATTTTGTTGGTAATGCACGAAACACCTTTGCCAAGAATAGTAGTAACAGAGATAGAAGTCCTATGGGGTTTGAATGATAACTCTAAGACTCAGAAATAAAAGCCGAGCCTAGGAAGGGACCTATAGGAGGCTATTATAACTATGGAAATGGTCATTATACAAATTAATGTCCTTTTAAGAAGGATGATTGTAATCAACAACACAAGATACACGCTGCGATGGTGACAAGCGGTGAGAAATAGGCCACACCCATAGAAGTTACGGATAAGTTATTTGGCTTACCAATAACTATTATTTTTATATCTTTACTCTTGAATGTTTTATTTCTAGTAAATTATCATCAAAATTAAAAAGAAAATATGAAAAAATGGATAAAACATGGATTTCATAGTATGGGAATAATGTTGTTCATATGGTTAGTATGTGTCTTTTTGGAGAAATCCTTGACTTACCTAAATTTTCCACTGAGGTTGATCTTTATGTTACACCCTTGGGGTCTTATGATGTAATCATAAGTGTTAATTGGTTAGCAGAACATAAGGCTAAAGTGGACTATTTTGAAAAACACATTAGTTGTTTAGATGACTGCGAAAAACAACAAAGATTCGGGTTGTGAAACGTGAGATTTATGTTAGAAAACTGTCAGCTATGCAACTTAAAAAGGCTAAAAATAAAGGATGTACCCTATATGCAGAAAAATTATTGAATCAACAGAAGAGAGTAGTGATATTATGGAGCGATATCCATTATCACGAGAATTCGGTGATGTATTTCCGAATAATTACCAAATCTTCCACCCAAAAGGGAATTTGATTTCATGATTGAGATCAAGCATGGAACTGAACCTATTTCTAAAGCACCATATCAAATGAATACTATAGAATTAGTAGATCTTAAGGCTCATTTACATGAACTTCTGTCTCAAGGTTTGATTAGACTAAGTTTTTCACCTTGGGAGCACCCGTAATTTTTGTGAAAAGAAAGATGGAACACTTATATTATGCCTTGATTACGAATGTTAAACAAGGCAAAAATCAAGAATAGGTATCCACTCCTAGGATTGATGATTTATTTGATCGATGCATGGAGCATCGATATATTCTAAGATAGATCTTCGATTTGGATATCATCAGTTGTAAATTAAGGATGAGAATATTCATAAAATAGATTTCAGAACAAGGTATGGATATTATGAGTTTATGGTTTTACCTTTTGGATTAACTAATGCACCTGTGACATTTATAAATTTAATGAATAATATCTTTCAAGAATACTTGGACAAATTTGTTCTCATATTCTTGGACAACATTCTCATATATTCTAAAAGCATTGAGGAGCATCATGATCATTTGAAAATAGTTTTGGAAATTCTGAGAAAGAGACGATTGTTTGGTAAGTTGTCCAAATGTTCTTTCTATGACATAGAAGTGCACTATCTGGGACATGTAATAAGTAAAGATGGAATTGTTATAGATCCTTCTAAAATTGTAGCTATAATGAGTGGCTTGCACTAAAGAATGTACATGAAGTTAGAAGCTTCATGGGACTTGCTAGCTACTATAGGAAATTTGTAAAATAATTTTCTAAGATAGCTACACCAATAACTTCCTTACAGAAGAAAGATAAAAAGTTTGTTTGGAGTGATAAATGTGAAATTTCATTTAAAACCTTGAAGGAATAGTTAACTTCAGCACCTATTCTTATAGTACCAGATCCTAATGGATATTTTATGGTGGTAACTAATGCATCCGGTGAAGGTATAGGAGGTATTTTGTTACAAAGTGGTCATGTCATAGCATATGAAAGTAGAAAAATTAAGTTACATGAGTTGAATTATGCTCCACATGATTTAGAGCTTGTTGTCATTGTTCATGCACTACAGGTTTGGAGGCATTACCTTCTCGGTAAGCCTTTTGAATTAAAAAATGATCACCTTGGACTGAAGTATATCTTCACTCAGCCTAATCTTAATGCAAGACAACAAAGGTGGTTGGATTTTTTGTCTCAATATGATTTTGACATCAGTTATATAAAGGGTAAGGAAAATAGAGTGGTTGATTCTCTAATTCATAGGAAGCACATTTATGTTCTTATAACATTAAGAACTCAGTTTAAGGATGAAGTAAAAAGAGTTATGGAATTTGATTCTTACTTCCAACAAGTAAAAGCAGCACTTGCTAAAAATTCTAATGATGCAAGGTATAAAGGTTTTCACTTTGATAAAGAAGGGATCTTATGATTTGAAAATAGAGTCTATGTACCTTTGCTAAATGATTTGAGAAAGAAACTATTAGTAGAATTTCATAATTCACCTTTTTCTAGAACCACAGGATTACAAAAATTCTTGCTAATATAAAACAACAATATTTCTAGAAAGGAATGAAAAAATACGTTCTAAACCTTGTAACACATTGTCTTGAGTGCCAATGTGTTAAGGTGGAACATATGCACCCAAACGGTTTGTTGTATCCTCATAGCATACCGCAATACAAATGGCGAGGTAATAAGAATGGATTTTGTACAAGGGTTACCTATGTCGAGACACAAGCATGATGTTATCTTAGTAATTATGGATAAATTAAAAAAGGCAACACATTTTATTGTTGGAAATTTGAAGGATGATTTTCTTATTTTGGAAAGAATATTTATACAAAAAAATTCAGATTACATAGAGTACTGAGTTAATCATTTTGGATAGAGATCCTAGAATGACGTCAAGATTTTGGAAAACGCTTAATGTAGCTCTAGGAACTAAGCTAAACTTCACTTCGCATACCATTCGAGAAACAAATCAAGTGACCGAAAGAGTAAATCAGGTTTTGGAAGATATGTTATGAATGTATTACATGGATCAACAATATAAGTGGCAAGAGTATCTTCCATTAGTTGAATTCGTATACAATAATATATATCATGCTTCTCTTAATATAGCACCTTTCGAGGTATTATACGGAATAAAATGCAGAACCCCTGTTAGTTAGGATAACATAGAGGATAGAGAGGTAATTGGACCTTAAATTCTTACTCAAATGGAACAAGTTAAATTGATTCGTGAACGCTTGAAAGAAGTAGCAGATAGGCAAAAGAGTTATGATGACTTAAAGAGGGTTGATAGGAAATTTGAACTTGGTGAGAAAGTCTTTCTTCGGGTTAAACCAAAAAGAGTTCTATAACTTTTGGCAAGGTTGTCAAGTTATCACCTCGTTATGTGGGACCTTTTGAGATAGTTGAAGTAATCAACCTTGTAGCTTATCGTTTAGCATTACCTCCTACTTTGTCACAAATGCATGATGTTTTCCATATTTCTTTTCTTAAGAAATACATTTCAGATTTATCACACATGTTAAATTGGAATTTCTTGTAGGTCCAAGACCCAGGAATAATCATGGTTAAACCCATATGAGTGCTTAAAACTTGCCAATTGCATTTGAGAAATCGAGAAATAAGTCAATGTAAAGTCCAGTGGGACCAGTTTAATGAAGATAGTGTAACTTGGGAAAACCTAGAGGATATGAAAACTTATTTTCCATATCTATTTGAACATAATTGATTCTATAGATTATTAAAAAAAAGAAAAATTCTTCTCGTATAAGACTATAAGTATGCCAGGTTTGGGAAGATATTTATATGAGTTGAATAAACAGACTATTTAATGCTGATTTCTGGAACTATAAGTTTATTTTTGATATATTTGACTTATGGTAAGAGAAGTAAATGAATTGATTGTCATTGATAGAAATT
Organism: Taxus wallichiana var. yunnanensis; assembly: GCA_018340775.1. NCBI lineage: Eukaryota > Viridiplantae > Streptophyta > Pinopsida > Cupressales > Taxaceae > Taxus > Taxus wallichiana. The sequence continues at coordinate 650,688,893 of CM031237.1, forward strand.
GTTAAAATGAGGTAATCATCGAGATGATGATTCTTTTTAGGAGGGAAGCATGTAACACACTCAACAATTGTTATATTCCTCTTTTGCATTTCAAGTGTTGACATGTGATCTTCTTCTAAAGATGTGTTCTTTTGGTTATTGGAGATCATGCTTGATATGGATAAATATTTTCTATTCTTAAGATCATTAGACTGGAATGGAATGGCTTCCTTGAATCCATTTTTCACTTCTTGTAGGTGAGTTGCAATCTGGTTTAAAAGTTGCAAACTTATCTCTTTATCTAACTCATCCTTGGATCAATTTCAGTGATCCAAGGAATGTTTTAAACCTTCTCAGTTGAATGAATGGTAAATTGACATTCCATAATTGAGGGACATGGTGGACTGAAATTTGTTATTACAAGTTCTTTAATCTTGTGTGAACATGTTTCTATTTAGTTATATGTTGTGCTTAGGTCCTTGAAGATCGATCTTAGCAGTACATGGCTGACGTAAAAGAACTACAACCTGCTCATGACATAGGAAGGATTTAAAATCCTAAAATTAAAGGATTATCCTAAGGAATTCTAAGTTGGGTAAGAATATATATAATACCTAGCTATCCTACTTGATTGATTTTATTTCTAACCTAAGCCTTGTGCTAAGGGAGTATGGAAAGGTTTCTAGGCTATCTAAATTAACCTAAAACCTAATGCTATATGGTTATGAGATGATCTAACCTAATGTTGGAATTACCTAAGGTAATGTGTTAAGGCCTAAGGTAATTATTCCTAAACTAACCTAAGTTTAAGGATCTATCCTAAGCTATTTTAATGGGAACCTAAAAGGTCACATACCTCTAAGGCGATGGTTCCAATGGCATTGAATTGTTGATAAGGTTCTTAAAGGCATTATGTACTGCCAGTTTTGGTAGGGGCTAGTTGATTTAGTGGAGGCTTATGTGGAAGCTCCACTAAAGATGGAGTTGCATGTTAAATTGGAATTGGCATTTGCCAGATTTGGGAGGCGGTGGCAAGGAGAGTTGAGTGGGAAAATTGGAATTAATGAAATTAATTGGCCTCGGGTTTTGTTCACAAACCATCTAGGAAACTTGGAAGGTGGATTTGTGGGAGGTTGTTGGTTTTTTTATGCTTTTCGGATTTTTCTACATGAAGCAAACTGGTTCTTCGAACGAGTAATTTGACTTGTACTTCATTGCTATTTTTAACTCACTTAGTCTATTTTCGACCATAGGAAGGTATATGAGGCATTCTGAGGAAAGTTGTTGGTTGGTTGATCTTTCATGAAGGAGAAAAGGAGTTGGAATCCCATTTGGAAGTCTCCTTCAATTTGGCAGAAGTGCTATCGGACATGATAGGCCTTAACCATTAAGATCTCTTGCTTTCTTCTAAATGTTTCATTAAAATGACTTTACTCTTATGAGATTCTTGACTTACATGTTTTATTTGGTTATTTTCTTTTTGGGTTTTGTAATCTTTGGAAATTTGGGTATTAATCCATGGTAAATTGATGATAAGTGTTTGAAACTTTCTTGGTATGTGCTATTTAGTGTGACATGCATGAGAAACTTGTTACTGTAACTCTGCTTGTCATTTCTTGAACCAGTATATGAAGAATTTGTGTTTTCAACTGACCTTTGTCACTGTGTAAATGGTTCTTAGTTTTGGGAACCTTGAATCCCCCGATATTTTTGTATACGAGTTCATGTTTTTTGAGCTAAAACTTGTAGTTGAGCTCATCTTTGTTTAGGCTAGAGCCCGTATTCGGGTTCATGTTTTTTTTTTTAGCTAAGGCTTACAATTGAGCTCGTGTTTTGTTTGAGCTTGAGCTTGTATTGAGCTGGTGATTTGTTTGAGCCTATATTTAACTTCGTGTGTAGGTAAGCTTGATTTGGGGTTAGTGTTTTGTTAAGAACTTGGGTTGGAGGTTCTTGTCACTCTGAACAGTGTTTGGATTCTCGAGTAATCTTGGATTGTTGTTTTAAGTCCATATATACCTCTGTACTTGTGTTTATTCTTGTGTTATTCGGACTATTAATGGAATTTCATAATTTACATAGTAATAGTATTCTTTTGATTATTCTGAACTCGGTAGGAGCTCGTGTTTCAATCTAGTATGAGCTTTCTTTATTTGATATACAAACTGGAATGGGAATTTATGGTTTTCCTGAACCTATGAATATCTACTTGAATAGTTTTGAACTCCTTTGTGAGAAACTTATGTTTCATTTTGAGTGGGAAATAGGGTTTCTTATTTATGCTATGAACTGGTTAAGGTAGTCATGTTATATTCTAACTTGAATCATAACATTTTTATATACCAGTGCTCACTTTTAGGGACTTTGTGATTTGGCATTGTATATGTAATTTGATACATAGTGTTTGAATTTTTAGTTGAACAATGTGCTAGATCTGGTCTGGTATTGGGGAGTTGGTATTAATTGTATTCTAGTTGGAAGCTTATAATTCACTTAATGCAAACCACTTACTCTAGGTAATTCTAGGTAAGTAGTATGACTGAGTTGTTTGATTATCTCTTGGAGATTTAACTAGAAACGTTTTCGTTTGATAGTAGGATTTGGAATTATTTTAAAACAAGTTTGTACCTATGCTTAGAAATAGTAGTGGAGGTAAAATACTTAAATATGTTTAGCTTTGATTTTGTTTTATAGTTCTAAAAGAATTATGAATCATCTACGTTTAAGTACAATGTTGTGGAGGCATGTAAGGGAACTTCAGTTTTGAGTTCAAGGATACTCCTGAACTGGTTTAGTTTAAGGTTTCAGGTTTTCTAATCTTGTTGGGATCAATAAGTTAATTCTTGAGTATTTTAAAACAGGGAAGGAAATTGGGAACCCTTAGGGATAGGGTGTTGTTTTAGAACTTTAGTGAGTGTTGTTCTGAACTAAAATTGGAACTCATGCTTGTAATGATAAGGATTGTAAGGAGGATTTGTAGTACTATTCTTGCAATGAGTTGATTTTTTTCTCTCATCAAGGAACTATGATATGAGCTTATTTTTTGGATTAGAGATGAAAATGTGTTGTTAAGTTTATAGAATAAATTAAGATTGAGTCAAATTTTGATAAGATTCCCTTTCTAACTTGTAGGAATTAGTTCATTTTATTGAACCCTTATTTTATTAGTTCTCTTGCAAGATGGAGATTAACTATACCTTTTTAGCCTTCCTTGTTCATATCATTTATTAAAGTGATGAAGGAAGAGATTTGATGTTTCGGTTTTGTTGAATAGAAAATACAATCTTCTTGTTAGACTGATTAAAATTCTATATTCCTTCTTAGATTGATATGGGATTCTATTCGATTAAAAATCGAAGTGTTTTATTTAAAGGTATTTTTCCTTTAAATGAAACAGTTAAATTCATGTTATGAACTTGTATCTATTTTCTGATATTTTTGTGTTGAGCATAGTTCCGAATGGATGTCCTTCTTCCTTGCTTAGGAGTTAGATATATCATTTTAATGTGAACTATACTGTAAACCCCTTTTCCTTTGTTGTTTAAAGGTAATTGTTAGGATCAATTAAAATTTAATTTTGAAGGGAAAATGTTGTGGATTATATTCTATTCTTCTCTTAGAAGTAAATTCAAATTGGTTAAATGTACTTCTTTTCCATTTTCTATTACTTATACTTGATATTTATAATGTATTAATTGTCTCATTAAAGCGAGCTCTTTTAATGGAACAATTAGTGGAATACAGTTCATTTTAAGGATGAGTGCTCATCATGCTCAGCTCATTGAAATAACCCGTGCTAGCAATTTTTGCAGATGGACTTCGTAAGTGATAAAAGAAGGAAAAACTTATATGATGCATTGGCTGATTTAAATCTGATTCCTTGTGAAGAATTCTGATTCATTCTTGAGATTGTATTGAAAAAGAAAAGTAGTATTCTTTTAGAATGAAGGTGGTTGTTATGCAGTATGCCTAAAGTGCATAAGGCTTGTAAATGTATAAGTTATAAAGATGAATTGAAAGTTGAGAATTTACTTGTATTGGTTGTGTAAATTATCTTGTACTTGTATGAAAAAGATGGATTTCTATCTTGTTGATATTCTTCATATTATTTTTATGCTTAATTGGTTATCCTTTGATAAGTTGGATAAAGGGATTTAGTTCAATTTCCCTAATCAAAATGCAGCTTGTTAAGTTGTAGAATATGATGTTCTTTATCTAAACTATATTATATAGTAATGTAATGTGTGTTGAACATACATTAAGAAATATGGATATTGGGTAGGATATACCCTAACACTTTAACATGTAGATAAAGACTCTTTCTCTTTCTTAATTGAATATAAACCAAAAAGGTATGTAAATGTGATTACAATTTATTAGACTTCATTTTGTATGAATTATACTTTAAATTGGATATATTTTCAGACGTTGAACCTGTCTAAAAGTTATTGTACTTTTTAAACAAAACTTGATAACACTATTCGGTTGCGGTTAATTAGCGTGTAACTGAGAGATCTAACATTAACAACAACCGTAAGTATAAATGAATTTCTTTATGGACTAAATGAAGAAAATTTAGGAAAGAACTTATTGAGCATTGGATTAGGGTTTAGTAGGGTTGTTGTAATCAAGAAATAATTCAGACTAAGAATGTATTAAAAATCTCCTCTAGGTTATGTACATATTGATGAGGCAATATTTGTAGGATGTTGGCACACACCAACTGTAGCGATGTACTTTTGAGAAGGATTGGGTCTTCGTGAGAATACAACGTTGTAGTTGACATGTGGCATCACCCTTCTACATTGATCATCTAGATCTACACCCAATAGGAACTCATACTTGAACTTAGCTTCCCTCTAGGTCTAGATAGGAGCATATTTAGGATATGAATTAGCTTCTAATTTCTCGGTATGTTGGCACATCTGGTCGACCTAGGTCAACCGAGTATGCCCTTTTAACCTAAGCCATTATGAGTGTATTCTTATAATAGGTTATGTTCCTATCTAGGGCTAGGGTTAAACCTAGAACAAGTGGAGTGATGGTAGTCAGTAAAGACCAATTATGATAATTGAGGAGTGAGGTGAAGGATTTATTCTAATATGATGAGTATGTCGTATAGGAATAGTGACATACATAGTATGTTATAAATATTTGGCCAAAGTATCGCAAGCTTCTAGTTGCATTTTCCTATGTCACCAAGTTTAAAACAACGTGATATCAAATGAATATTGGTAGCAGATATTCAAATATGTTCTTTAAATAGATCACTCAGTACCGGTGTAGGGTAGGATGACAAAGTATACGAAGTATATGCAATATGTATTCAATACATAAGATAACATAAATAGATTGGTAGATTACCAAGTTTTGGAATGAATAGATCGGTAAATCACCGAGTCATTACAACTGCATATGTTTATCCATTGAATTTGATTGGCATGGAATGTTTGTTCTAAATAATTCTATATTTAGAATAGTGAACACTATAAAAAAATTCCCTTGTTTCTAAAGTCTTAAAATGAGAATGTTACATGATTTGGAAAACCAAGCACCAAGGTTTGGTCACTAGGTGGATTCAGATGTGTGCCAATGATTCTTCTTTCTCCAATTGATGAACTCTCATCAAAAGCCAAAGGGGTCTCTCTCCCACTCTTGCCAAGATGGGGTAGCATAGACTGCTTAGGTTCTATATCCTCTGTGTGAACCTAAACTCCTTCTGCAACATCTACCTCCATAAATCCATCACACTTACAACCTTGTGTTGTCTAGAAATCTCCCTTTCACGTGCTTCACTATACTTGAGTCATCTCTCCTCCCTTTCTTTCTCTGTCACAATGTTTTTCATCTTCCTCCACCCTAACTTCCTCACCCAACACTCAGAATGGTTTAGCCGGCCATTGGAAATGCCTCTAAACTCATGGCAATGATCAAGATCTTCATTGCTAAGGTAATAACAAGTAGAAATGATCCTCTAGGATCCTTCAGAAATTCAAACTCAGTAGCTTCTAGACAAGAATACGTGGAAATAACGTATTCTATGGTGTAACTAGCCAGCACTCCTTTCCACCAATGATCCACAACACAATTCCATGTCAGATCTACATATTGCAGCCTCTAGTACTCTTATTGGGTCCACACGTGTAATCTATAATACCAGCTTGATCTAGATGCATATGCTGAGAGCCATTCATACAACTCTACTAGGAAACAACAGAAAAAAAAAATCATATAACTCATGGTAGAGGTTCTCTTCTACCCATCTACGTGCATCAAAATCAGGTCCAATGTTGAATCTCTCGAGAAATTTTGTCCTCCGTGCTCTTAAACCATGTTTCAATACCTTCTAAGGTTAAACGCTTCGTCATCACTCATTGAACAGATCAAGATGTATGCCAATTCCCACTACAACTTTAAAAATATGTCCCGGAAATGGAACCAAGATGTAGTCATTTTTACACCCACCAAAAAACAAGGGAATCCTATACGCACCAACCTATCACCCAACATGTGCTTTGAATGCTCACCCGAGGCACGCGTGGGCATCGATTTTCTCCTTTATGTGAGTTTAGTGGGAAACATCATCTATGATAGAAACTTAAGGATAGTGAGCAGAAATGATACATGCAATCATCATAGAGCTCAGAACAGCTTCTAGACCAATGCAATCATTCCAGATAGAAAGATACTTAATGATTATAAGACTGAACCAAAATAGAAAGGAAAATGCATAAGGATTCATACTCATTTCATAAACATACATGAAACAGAACTATGAAGATATATGTATGGACCAAAATCATTAATGATCATATTCAAATAATTTGGTAACCTCATTACATCCATTAGATCCATTACAAAACATCACAGTATGGTAGATCAAGTCATACATCATAACTAGATTTACATCCCTTAGCTCTCAAAAAGAAAATTTACAATCCCAAGACCCTTGATGCATCCTTCTCCTATATTTTATCTACCCAACCCAATCAACTCACAACATTTCTATAAGGCTCCACTCTCTATTGATCTACTTTTCTTCTGTGGCGCTTGTATTTATAGGCCTCTTGAACTACCAACCCACCTTTCTGTGGCTTTAGATCCAATGTCCAAGTGTCCTAATGTGGTCCTCCATGGGAGCATGCTCCTCCAGGCCTGACCTCTCCACTCCTTACCATAATGGTTTGCTATAATCTTCCAACATAGGGTATATTTCTTCTTAGGCCAACTTTGTCACTAGGTGACACCTTATCCATCCATCATGTGCATGCGCAGTGGGTCATGCTTTTCTCATGTCCTTCCTGATACGCCAAATACGTCTAAGTCCCAAGACCTTGTTCTACTAATGTGTATCACAGGTCCTTATAAAACCACCTTAGAATCCTACCTTGCATGCCTTATCCTTGCGCACCCACCCCTCAACTTAGGCCTTGCACACTCATGCAACTTTTTTTACTTAGTCAATATTTTAGGGGCCTAAAAGGCTTGATTTCTTATCAGATTTGGGGGATGTCTTAATGAAGAAGAGCCCATGGAAATCACAACCTTTGTTTCTTCATCAATCCTATAACCAAAGCAACATGTTAATCGGGATAGCTCCCTAAATCAAATTTAGAGGCTCTAGAAATAAATATCATTGAAAGATTTTTGATTTCAATCAAATAGTCTAGATTTTTGGGTGAAGTTACTAAAAAGGGGGAGGAGAAAAAATATAAGGATGACACCATTCAAGGAGATTTACAAAAGATCCTCATCCCAAAAGATGAATTTCAGAGTGACAGGAAAACACAGTGGATCAAGTCCCGCCCCATCAAGAGTCTGGCCACACCAGAGCTCATGGAGAAGCCAACACCTGTCATGCTCACCTCAGAGCATGAGGATAATATTCAAAGCCCCAAGGGTCAACTGCAACACCTCCAACCAAATGAGAAGCATTTGGAGGTATTCTTTTGTTTGTTGATACCACGGTGGAAGAGTGAAAGGTAAATTTTCACTCTTATTACAGGCCATATCTATTGCTAAATTAATTGCATGGCCACACTTTATAAGAAAGGGAAGCTATTTCTCCCTACCTGTTTCAGGTTTTTAGCTTCTCTCAAGTCTGGTTAGCCTAGGAGTAGGAGTAGATTGCTTTTAGCAAAATAAGTTCTTACGCACACTCTGCATGACTCATTTGAGGCATGTATGATTTATCTTTGTATAGGCCTGTGTCTGTATTACTCCAATAAAATGCACCAAACTCTTTGATGATTATAGTAGAGGAATTCACAATTGTCTACAACAGTGATTGAAATATTTAATACAAGTAAATGCAGAGCAAATAAAATCAGTCAAGGGAGTGATTTTGTTAATTCTTCAATTTTCTACTCTCACAAAACAAAGTTGTAGAGTTTCCTTGTGAGAGTATGAAGGCACGAGGATCAACTAGTGGCTCTAGAAGTAAGAAAAACACTCCAAAACTCTAGAATCGGGTTCGATTATCTCATGATTAAGATATAGATACCATGCCCAATAGATAGCGGAGATTGTGGGTTCTTTCCATTTAGTAGGATAATGGTCCTAGTGAGTCACCAAAATGTTATCTAAATTATGTCACTCGTTGAAATTAGATAACAAGTAGATTCCTACTTGAATTGAACAGTAAGCTCTGAGATTCTATAGATTCAAATTCCACCAAGGGTCAAGCCTTCGGAAACATAGAAGAAAGACTTAGCTAAATCAATGATGAAGAAATAAGTCAAGGAAAGATAACTCAAAAGAATGCAACGGTCTCACAAATGATGCCAAATGTTAACCTGGCACAAGTTCTAGAAAGCAAAAGGAGAATAGGCTTCAAAATACTGTAGGGCTTACATTTGGATTCAACTATGAGTGTCCCACCCAAGAAAATTTCTTTGCATTAATATGTGGCATGTCCCTTACTTTCTCAAAGGAGAGAAGTAGGCTCGTAGATGATGCCAAGTGTCACCCAGTGCACTTCCAAAAGCTACAAGGAAATCAGAGACCCTAGAGAAGCATTTGGCCTCCATGTGGATCTCAAAATAAATGGGCTCCAAGTTCAAAGTAGGTTGTGAAGGATTGATGAGAAGCCAAATACCACATATGGGAAATTATGAATCCTATCTAAAAATTTTAAATGCTCAATATCTTTTCAAAAGATAAAAAACAAAGGGTCATTCGGCTGGTCTTTTCAATGACGAAGTTAATGCATAGTTCCATTTGAAGAGTAAAAACCTATGATTACTTAATTTGTTCATATGTACTCAAGGGGTCAATTTTAACATAATAGTATAAAAATAGGTGCCGCTAAAATCATGATCCCAAATCCCGATGCATAAAGTTTAGATATGTAATAAATATTTGAAAGAATAAATCCATTCTAAGGGAGTCAGTTGCAAACTAGTTAATAGATTTATTAAATGAGTATGGCTCTCACTCCTTAAAAAAATCATGGGGAAGTGTGAGACAGATCTTACAATCTACTTTTATCACTTCACACCATTTACCATAATTATGAAGTAGTTGAGAAATAGTTTAACTGATCTTATTATCTTCTTCTCATCCTATATATTATGAATGAAACATTTTAAAGAGGCATCGGGAGTTAGTCATTTTTATTCTCCGTCTCAATTTCTCTTTTGTAACAAGAAAGGGCCTGTAGCTCTGGTATTCTTTCTAAGCTTTGTAATAGCACTCTTGCCTCTTATCTATTGTAATATTATGCACATTTTTTGGAGTAATATAATATGTCATGTGGTGCATTTTTCCATCCTTTGCATATTTGTGTTGTCTCTGATAGCCTTTATTTCGATGTGGGTATATTGTGCATGTTTATAATGTTATTACTATCTTCAGAAGTTTTGCTTAAGTAGTTCAAAGTAGTGTTATGTGTGAATTTTCTATGGCCTCTGGTGTATTTTTCCACCCTTTCAATTACTCACCTTTCCCTATTTCAAGTAGTTGTGTTCTAAGTTAAATCCTTCACTTTTCAAAGCACATCACTCCCATTAAGTTTTATGTTTTGTTTCATTTTCTCTGACCCTCATCTCATACTGAAGAGAAGAGATAGCTTCTTTAAAATATGGAGGTTACCTTAGGGCACACATCCCACTAACCTAAGGTTTCTTATAACTCTGAAAATTCATCTGCAAGGATAATCATCAATAGATCTCACAACTTCATTAAGATTTTTGTCAATGAGTCAAATGTGATTCAGACTTGCTACAACCGATTGTATGGAAGTGGGTCAACTTTTGGTGCATTCTCTCGGTCTTGAGTGAACTACTCTAGAAATTAAGAAACCACATGAATCGACCATTCTGATTTGGAAAAGGATGGTCCCATCACTTTAGATAAGGAACTTAAGACTTACACTCCTCGAACTTGGATTTATCACTTTTTCCAGCTCTAGAGGAACACTTCTTGGGAAATTGGCAATTGGTGTGTTTGAAGAAGGGGAAGAAGAGTAAGCACTAATTCCTCATTACCATTTACTTTCCTTCCCTTCTTCTTCTTTCTTTTTGGGCACCTCTTGATTGCCTCCCTTCCTTATTTTGTATCTCTTTTCGAGTTGCATCTCCTCCCTCCATTTTTACATTCATCTTGTTGCATCCTATTACAAATTGTGTATTATAAGGCCTATTCATCTTTGGGTTCTCTTTGCTTCTTTCACCAACAACATCGGTTTCGTTTTGTCCTCCTGGGTAGTTTTTCTCCTTTCTTCTAGTATAGTGTGGGAGTTTCTCCACCTTTTATCTTCCTTCCTTCTTCTTTGTACAAGGATGTGGGTCCTTTCAAAACCTCACTTTACCCTATTCCAAAAAATATGTAAGGAAATATATAAGAAGAAAAAAGGGGCAGGAGTGGAAGTTCTAAGGATAAGGTCTTGGAAAGAAGAATAAAAAAGGTGGGAAGCTCTTGAGGGAAAATTAGAGGAAATTTACAGAGAGGCACTACTAACCGAAGGAGGAATTATGTTTTGATGAAGTTGGTTTCCTTTATAACCAAATTATCAAGAATTTATGTTAACATGATTACATGTGTACGATCACTAACGAGATTTGAGATCATTAATATGTGTTTCCCTTGTCTTTTCCTAAGTTTAGTGTGTTGTACATAGAAAATTTATCCGGATTTATGGTATTTATTTTTTCTTATTACAAAATGATGTTGGGGTTGAAGTGAGATGTGTATTTTATTGTGATTTTGTGTGAATCATGGTTGTAATTCAATTTTGAAAGTATCTTGCAACTACTTAGCTCTTTTCTAGGAAGGGTGTGAGCATTTGATGTTTTCTAGGGGTACCTAAAAGCATCATTTCTAAAGCCTATAAAATTCTCCTGTATAATGAGTAGGATTTGGGGGTATGATTTGTAAATCTTGGGGGTACCTTGATATAGACTATTCAACATGATTTGCATGGGATAATTTATCCTTAGGTGTACTAAGATGGATTTTCAGAATTTAGAGTTTGGTTTTCCCGGAGCTTTCCCTACAAACTAGTCTCCTGCAAAAGGCCCATTCATTTCTTCACTTGTATTCATGTAATAATGGGGACACATGATGGTTGGAATTGTTTTTGGAGTTCCCCGTTACCCTTAAAAAAAATTCCCTTTTCCCATTCTTCAGTTGAAGTCTCTCTTATCCCCACTAAAAATCTAAACAACCTTTGGGAAAAGTCTTTTAACATGGTGTGGATCTCATCTGTCTATTAATACTTTACAAATCTTCCCTCAAGAAGAACACATTACCAATATGTACATCTTGTTTGTTCTCACCCCCGATCTAGGATCCCCATCATTGACTTTGTTAATAAATTGTGAAAACCATCGAGATCAATGTGCAAGTTGGGATAGAAATTCCTTTTAATGGTCCATAGCGGGTCTCTATGTGCTTACAATGATTAAGTGACCACTCTTTTTGAGTGATTGTTGCATCTAGTAGCTTCACCTAACCCTGATATTCTAATCCGACAGATCCATAATTTCATTCTCGGTATCCGACCTTACCTAGTATTCCCCTTACCACATATTGCATCCTCTTACCCTGACTAAGGAAGAGATCAAAAGAATTTGGGACATTAGCCACCCTTTGTTCAGTGCCTCCCTTTCAGTCCATTGGGAAGGGTTGGCGGGTGAGCAGAGAAGGACCCCACCCCTAGCTACCAAACAATGTTTCACATGGGTTTGACTTTGTTTACCATCTTATCTCCCCATTTTCCAAGCCCAGTCACCCTTCCTAGGGGGATGGTGGATCTAGGATCCAACATAACCTATATTGAAGAGGATATGATGGGACTCTTTTATGATGTCTCAATTAGGATACAACTAATCAAATGCTATCTTAATTACACCCGGTGTTTATAGCTCACATACTAGTGGTATGGTCCTTCTAAAGAAGATTTTGTGCATCAGATACTACTAGGATACAATAGAAATAAATGTATGAAAATATGTATAGAAATGTTAGGATTGTTAGAAGCACAAGTAATCTATTTCATACACCTTCCCATGCCTTGCAACTTATTACCTCACCCTAGCCTTTTTCTAAATGGGGCCTTGATCTAATGAAAAAATAAATCCCACCTCCTCTGATTTCCATACTTTTATCATAATTCCCATTGAATATTTCACCAAGGAGGTTGAGGTTTTGCCTTTTACTTATGTTTTTGGTTCAATGTTTCTAAGTTCATCTTTAACCATAGCATATGTCTTTTTGTATCCCCACTTTGCCATTATCATTGACAATGGTGGTGTTTGAGACAATTTTTATTTTCCATCTTTAACTTAATAAAATGAAATAACAATAACTAACCAACCTAAAAAATGATGGGGTTTATCGATACCCATGAGACGGTTGGTGTTGATCTCAATGAATGGTTGAAGCGTACAAGTCCACATGAATGTGTAATTCCTCCTATCTTGAAATGCACTTTTCTGAGTCCAAGGAATTGAACAATGCCTTTATATTTCTCTAGGATTTCATTATTACATTGATAGATTCCTTTGACTTGATTGATGACAAGCCATGAATCTTCATATATTTCTAAGATTTGGACACTTAGCATGATGGAATTTTGAAGACCCATTATTAAATCTTCATATTCATCCATGTTGTTAGTGCATTCAAAGTTAGGCTTCAATGATACATGGATAGGAGTCCCCCATGGAGATATGATAACAACACCATCCTCTCCCCCTTACTAGATTTTAGATCCATTTTAGAAAAGGATCATTTTGATATGAGTGAATTCTTTATCATCAATATTGTTAATAGATTTGTTGGGAAAATTTTCATGAGGAGTTTGATTGTTAGGAAGGGAGCTTCAGCGAGCTGATCGGTGATGTATTAACCCTTAATATATTTTTGTGCTATGAATTCTAGATCAAGATTGGTCATAATAATAAGCCATTGAGTGATGTGGTCACTATGATAAAGCAAGTTAAAACTAGTAACAATGTTAGTTATTTGATTGAGTAGTTGATGGCGTAGTTTCGAAGTTACGTAGTACATGGCACAACATAACTTTTCAGCTTCGGTATAACAGGTTTCATATTCACAGAGGGTGTGTGTTATATAATAAAAATAATGTTCACAACCCTTATCATATTTATGAAAAATCATGGCACCCAAGGCATTATCTCGTAGCAGATATGTAGAGGTAAAATGGCTCCCCCTCATGAGGAGTTATGAGCATAGGTGGCAATAACATATATCATTTGAGCTCGTTGAAGGATTTTTCACAATTAAGATCCCATATAAATTAAACATATTTGTAAAGAAGATGATGAAAGGGTTAACAATGATTTGAGAGTTGTAATATAAAGTAGTTGATAGATTGTAATTTACCTTGAAGGCTATGTAATTGTTTGAGGTTTGATGGAGGAGGAATTTCAATAATTTATTTTATCTTTGTTGGGTCTACTTGGATACCTTGGATAGATATGATGAGCCCTAGAATTTTATTGGTGAGAACACATAAAACACATTTAGTCGAGGTTAAGATGAAAAAATATTGAATAATATGCAATAATATAAAATCCAAGACAACGAGGCTATCCTTGTGTTGTTTAGATTTCCCTAGGATATCATCAACATAGTCTTCAACATTTTTGTGGATAAGATCATGAAATATATATGTCATGACACATTGATAAGTGGCCCCTGCATTCTTGAGTCTGAAGGGCATGACACAGTGAAAAAGGTCCCCAAGTGATAATGAAGGATGTTTCATGTTGATCTTCGATAGCAATGACGATTTGATTATAACCGGAGAGATCGTCCATAAGGGAAAGTATCTCATGGTCGAACATTAGATCAACAAGTTGGTCGATGTTTGGGAGAGGGAAATCATCTTTAGGACAAGTGAGATTAAGATCCCAGAAATTGGTACAAATGCATACACCGTAACTTGCCTTAGGCTTTGGTTATGGGTACGATATTAGAGACCCATTATGGATAGTTAATGGCTATAATGAAATTATCGAAGAGTAGACATTGTAACTCTTTTTGGATGAGAAGAGTTATGTGAGGGTGTATCCTATATAGATTTTTTTACATGGATTGGCATTATGATAAGTGAAAATGTTGTTTACAATGATGTTAGGGTCGATACCTAGCATGTCACTATATCACTAGGCAAAGGCTTGACTATATTTGGATAAGAAGGTGGTGATGTCATTTAAATCCTATGGATTTAAATATTGGACAACTTTAACTATATGAGGTTTATGTGCGGTTCCTATATTAATGTCAATAGTCGATTTGATGAGGAGTATGGATGCATCGGTGCTAAGGATTTTTGAAGGAAATGATCCTATACTCCCTCTAGAAACAAAAATTAGGTCATACTCCCCTTAAACATCATTAATTAAATTAACAATATCCTAGTTATTCATATCCCCTAGTGCACATGTTAATTGAATTAATTATCTTAATTAAATGAATTAATATCCTCAATTAACCACCTCACCTAGACACCTCACTCAATGACCTAATCAAACCTCATTAATGACCTTAGATTGATTCTAAACATATCCTAACTAATAGGGACTTAGTCTAAACCTAGACTTAACTCCTATTAACAAACCTAAAAGGAATCCTACTTATCTGGCCATGATCTATCACTCAAGACTCAACAAAAGGTTGAAGATCACACCAAAAATAGAAATAATCTAGCTATTTTTGGCCAGACTAGATATTCCTACCTTGACCGATGCCAGTCCACCTAACTATTTTTGGTTAGGTTAAATATGTTTCCAAAATATTTTTCCCAGGTTGGTCAATTGATTCAGGATCTCATTTCTTCTAGAGACTTGGAGCACTCAAATTTCTTTAGCACTCAGGAAAAATAAGATGCACGGAGCACTACCAACATTGGTCACCATTATTCATCTTCTTTACAATCACAAATTCACAATAGAGAGGCATGGAGGTCTGAACCTGCGGCATGAATACAATGGATCTTCTCTCTGGATCTCTACTATCACCGTCTTCATTACCTATGTCCTCCAATCTATTTTCCAGTAAGTATTTAACATCTCTACACTAAATCTATAGTTTCCTTGTGTAGATTCATTTATTCATCTTGTATTCTATTTCTCTCCACACCCATATACTTCCTTCCTTCCATCAACCCATCACCTAATCATACCCAAAATTTTCACCCATTTTCACCCTCTCCTAATCATCTCTGAGTCCTCAAAACCATTTTACGACCCCACTCTCACCATTTCCAACCTTTGTGCAATCACAGGGAGTCTGAAAAACTAATTTTAAGAAATTTCTACTAATTTCCCCTACGACGCCGGTTATCCAACCAACTTCGATCACTCTACCTAACTAGCATCGATCGATCACCGACCCGGTTATTGTGTCTGTCAATATAGCTCAGACCAATGAGATAATACCCACTTCCCAATAGCACGAACCGCTTCTAATTCTTATTAGACATTACCCAAAGCCTTGTACTTTAGACCTCTGAACTCAACACCACCCAATTAACCCTCTTGGTTTGACCTTAAACAACCTTTTTCATGACCTTTCTTATTGTTTTGTATGAGAGACCTAAATTGTTTCAATTTCAATAGGATTTTTACTTCGTGTATGATTTAACTCGCATTAATATTGTTATATAGAAGTGGATTAACACCTGTTAAGTAGGTATCATGCTTCTCGGATCTAGCTTCTGCTAGGAAATCCACTCATTTTTTTGTTTAACTCTATTTGGAGGTATTGATTTATATCTATAGGTAGTTCGTCCCGGCCAAAGGGATCGCTCACATCCGTTCGATCCGAAGTCATCTATGCATGCATTTGACCTTCAATAAAAATTACAAAAGGTATTCCTCCTTGGCCTTCTACCCTTATCTATTTCATTAATTTGCTAAGAATCTGGTGAAACATTTTGGCATGCCTGGTGGGACCCATCAGGGGTTCCTTTGCATTTGTTCATTCCTAGGAAAAAATTGTGTGTTTATTTCCCTTCAAAAGTATTCACATTAATTTTCTTCTCTGGAATATTCTCCTTCTTGCTATTGTCTAAAAGAAATCATACTTTTAGTGCTTTAAAAAGAACACATCTTCCTTTTACTACATTGCATTAGTGAAAGAGCATCCCTCTTCCTGTTCTCCATTTGTTACATCAAACATAATTGTGGATTTAGGATTTAAAAACTTGCATTTCATTTTGGATTGTTACATTATATCTCACATTAATTTGAGGGCAACCTATACACTAGAAGTCATGCCTAGATGATGGTTGAATAATTTAATCGTAGTTCACTTGCACACTCTCTCTCTATACCAAACCACTTACATAATTTACATATATTCTTAAAAATCCTCTTACCTAGAAGAAGCCATCAATTATCATATGATCGGAGGATTGACGGTGGAAGCCCCGATTGGTTTCTATGTCAAGTCATTATCTCAGAGAAAGGACCACCCCCACCAAAAATTTATGTAAAACCATCCTTAGATATTGTCTTTCATAGGATACCTTCTATTGAACCAAAATTTTGTTATGTTCACGAGTTAGTATTAAATAGCATAAGATAAAACATAAAATTCACCCATAGGATTTCATGTTTCTTAACTTTTTCTTGATTTTTGTTTTGAGTTGTGAGGACGTGTTCTCCATTTTTTTATTTCTTCCTTTCACACTCCACAATTATAGTTGGTGTATTCTAACTTTTTCTAAGTGTGTTAGGGTCCATCACTATCATACTTAGGTTTTTGGGTTGATATTTTACCTAATCTAAGTCACAAAAATCAAATTTCTCCATCTTTTCAAATTCTAAAGTGACCGACGTTGATCCGAAAGAACCGACATCGGTTTACTCTAACCATCATCAATTTACCTAACCATTGTTGGTTATCTACTTTTGGTCATTTTACCAAAAACAACACTCACCACATTTTCTATTCTTTCTGAAGTTCCTTAGACATATCATCATACCCCTGGATCTTTAAAATCATTGTCAGATCTAGTTTTGCCTCATTTTCATCAGTTGTTGCCCCATTCGAAAAAAAATTATTTCCTACAAGTAACCTTGGATAACCTAACCGGCATCGGTCACCCTATCACTGTCATTAGTTAACCCAACCATCATTGGTTCTTGTGTTTTAATTTTTAATTAAAACATCGACCTGTTTTTACTCCCCATAACTATTTTTCTCCATTTATTTTGTTTTTTATGTGTTTTTTACAAAGAAAAAATTGCCAAGACTATGCCAACTCACATGGTTTTGACTCATAGTTAATGTAATTCCCTTGTATTACATGCAATCCTTCAACCACTCCCACCTAGCCCATCGCCACATTCCATCCTATCACCTATGGACCCTACTCAACCCATTATCATTAGTACCAGTGACTAGGAGTTTACAAGACTTTTTGACCACAACTTCTTTACCTTACAACATTATCTTTCTGATTCATCTACTCGGGATTCATCAGGACAACTAGCTTACAACATGCCTTTCTCCATCCCCCCTGCCCTCAACCCCACTTCTACATCGAATAGTACTAACGCAGCCTTACCTTCTTCCACCTTACCACCTGTAGTATCCCAACTTGACCCCACATCATCAATATTTGCAGCACCTATAGCATCGGTCACACTTTTGATGTCAGTTGCTCCCATGGTGTCAACCATTCCTTCATCAGCCACCTTGAGCATAGCCCCATCTGCACCCACCACCTTATATGTACCTATTACATCAAAGCCACCCATCATGTTAGAAAATCATACTCCATTCCAAAACATCATCCTCTCCATCTCGCATTCTTTACCTCTAATCACTACAAAAATATCTACATCCACCCCACCTACTTACCCATATCACTAATAACCACCTATCTTGTCTAACGCCTATTTGGGATATTTTCCACCCGCATCTATTCCCCCTCACATTTCTTGTACTTGGTACCACCATATACTATAATGTCATCCACATCATACATTCGTCATTTACCCCCTTATACTTTGTAGGGTTTCCCATTCATCACAACCTACCAACGAACTTATTAAAATGATAATGGAAAATATGCAAACATTGGAAGTATTAGTTTCTAGCTCTCGCAACTCTTTAACATACGTATAAATATTCAATGAGCCCATTCATCTGTCTATTCCCATTCGTCCATACCTAAACATTGGGATATTTCCAAATTCAACTAGTTCAATAGAAAAGAAGGCTTGCAGCAACACTTGTAGTCTTTCAAACATGGGTGTTATTTAATCACTCATGACAATGCTCTACTCTTATGGACATTCCCAATGTCCTTAATAGGACCTGCATTGGATTGGTATAGTGTTTTACCTTGACATTCCATTTACTCATTTAACCAAGTGGCTCAAGCCTCCTGGACCATTTTTCAATCAATATCATCAAGAAGGTCACCATGACTCGACTTGTACTCAACACGACAATACGACGACGAGTCTATCACAGATTTTTCACTCGTTGGCAAAGCCTCATCAACCAGCTTACATTCCAACTACCTCAAACCGAGCTTATAGAGTTGTTCACTTGAGCTTTTGCTAGGAACATCTCACCAACTCTCCAAGTCCAAACCTTTTGTACCTTTGATGAAGCATTCACCATGGCTAGAAAGCTTGAAATTTGTGCCATATAAGAGAATAAAATTCAATTTCATAACAAAATGTTGTATTCAAATCGAATGATGCTTCTTCCTCTTTAAAACTACAAAAAAATATTCCAAAGCAAAAGGATCTACCAATGCAATAGTTTTTAAAACTAACCCATATCACCCATCCAATCAATCGAAACCTTATTACAACCTTTCTCCTATTCAATCTTTCCATTTTAGGTGAGAGAAATGAAAGTACATTCCCATAGGAGATCCATATTCATCGATTTTAGAAAACCTTCTAAAAGCTGGAGCAATTTCTCCCCCACCCATCAAACCACATGCTAGTTTTTACCTTTCTTTTCCTGTGCATGCATGGTAAAAGGAACATGATTATTGTAACTTCCATCATTTAAAATTTCATACCAATGGTAATTTTATAACCTTCAAAAACATTGTCTAGGAAATGTTAGACAACGGATATCTCATCGTAGAAAACCTAAATGCACTAGACAATCAGAACTTGCATATCTTCAAGAAGACATTTCCTAATCATACCTCGTCATCTAAAAAAAATGGCGAACCTTCAACTAATGACAATAATTTCCATGAGGTCCATGTTGTGTTTGACACCATACCAACCCTTCCTCAATTTACTCATATCCCCTCCATCAATGAGATTCTAGCACAAGATCTTTTACCCACAAAGGAGCCTAATTTATCTAATCCTTCACCCATAGAGGATTCCCCTTCATCTCCCCTTCACCCATGGAGGAGAACACAATATCTAGTGATGGAATTTCATCACTTCTCTCATAACCTAATGAACAACATGTGGTGTTAACTCTCCTACCCACCGAGAGTCATGCTCACCTCCCTCTCCACCGAAAGAGGAACCTACCTCATCCCACCTGTCATCTCCCCTACTAATAGAGGATCCTTTAGAAGCACCACTTCCTATTGGTGATAATTCCCCATTAGCCTTCTAGGATCCAGTTTATTTTCTCTCAGCTCTCTTACCTACAGAGTCCAAAGCTAACTAGTTCCCTATCTCACAGACATACTTTACAGGGATTACTACTAAATCAACATCATATCCTCTTACAACAATTTCATTTTCACACCTAGAAGACCACTTGGATTACGTTGATAATTCCATGCTTTGGGGTTTCTTTGGCTCTTTTTTCAACCCAAATGCAAATGTCATCTATTAATACCTCTTTGATTTATCTATTGGTATTTCAAACAATCAAACCGATCAGGCCTATACCAGTCATAACAACCTCTTCTTCATCACCCTCGCCTACACCTAAACTTTTACCAACAATCAAACTTGATCTTATGCCTAAGAACCTACATGTACCTACATTTTCCCCTGCAGCTAGAACCATCACCACATTGGGAGTCATGCTGACATCAAGCCTAGTCCATCCTCCTATCAAATTGGACTTAGCCACATCTTCCCAAGATCACTCAAAAACTATTCCCCCACCTAAAAGGAAGACCCAACCTTCTTGGACACATACACCAACTTCACCCACTACTCCTTTGTCACCTTCACCACTACCCTCCATCCTAGGACCTCACCCATTGACCTTGGCCAAGAAACCTCCTATCCAAGGAAAACCAAAAGCACAATAGCCCACCTCTTCATCATAATATTTTATTACACCCACCTTACATGCACAATGTACATATTTTCCATTATCCGCATATTTCTTACCACCTATACCCCCACCACCTACAATAACCTCATCAGTACATATGATATTTCCTTCTCTTCAACCCATACCTTCCACCTTGCCTCTGCCAACAACCTTCATTGTGCCTCCTTTATCACCTTGGCTAACTCGTCCTCTTCCATAATCTTCCTCCCCTTCCACATCACGTACTCCTTCCTCACCTTTTACCTAAGAAGGTGCAACCAAATTTTAAAAACCCACTACCCCCTAAAGAGGTAGTTAAACCTACAACATCTTCTATCACTAGTTCATCTACTATGCCTTTACCCAATAAGATACAACCCAAATCTAAAATAATACCACCTACTAAACTAGTGGTCAAACCCATTTCACATTCAATTCCACCTCCTATGGTGCCTCTCCCACCAAAATCACCCACACTTAAATCTAGACCCACACTCACCTCACACTATGATCCATTGGTAGGGTCTTACACCAACATTCTAGCTAACCTTTTAGAGACCTCCGTCATCACATTATTGCCCCTTATACCTTACAACCAACTCAAACTCAAAATAAAAGGTTTTGATGATACTAAAATTTGGGCCTAACATTGTGTGCCGTGGACATGATCTAGAAAATTATAAGGCTCTAAAAACCATTCTTCTCCAACTTTATCCTCCTAGAAAAAACTTTGACGACGACAATCTTCTAGATGAGGACCCGTTCCACCTCCACCTATCACCACACATCCTTTCCCACTACTTATTCAGTGACCTGCATCACCACCTCCACAACCCTTTTATCCACCTCCAAAATTTAGGATCAATATGGTCTGTATAAGAGAGCTATCCAAAACCACCTGCCAAAATGCCAGTGTGCCATACTCATTTCATAAGGATCTTATCCCACACTAGGTTTTTGTCTATCATGTTGTTATACTTTTCATGACATGCCTTCTCCATCCACCTCTCTTCCTCATATTAACATGATCCAATTTTCCACTCATGCTAAAAAGATAAAGGAAAGGAGAAAGCAACCAGCCCATCCACCCATCCTTTTCCCACTATACCATTTGCACCCACACCAAAAATAACAATTTGGGAACCCATATACCCTATTTTTGTGAGTTTTCCCATCATACAATGATAAAAAATGCACAAATCTCCTCTTAAAATGTCTTTGTACAACCTTGTCTAAACTTCTAAATCCCATCGACAGGCCCTCATGGAGGTTCTACAATCCATTGAGGTTTTACCTAATGACCCTATGCCCATGGCCTCCATTATCAACCATCACCATGTGGCTTTTTTTGGGCCCCTAAAATATTGACTAAGTAAAAAGGAACGTGGTGCGTAAGGTCCCGATTAAGGAAAGGTGCATAAGGAAAAAGTACGTAGGGAAGGGTTTAAGGAAGCTTGTGGCACGTGTGATGCACATTAACAAAACCAAGGGTTTGGGACTTATTCAAATTGGGTGTTCAGGGTAGAACACGTGAAAAGTATGACTTGACTATGCATGGATAAGGTGTCGGCTGGCAACAGTTTGCCCACAAAGGAGCATGCTTGTGGTAGAAACTTCTAGAAGCACATCATGGTGAAAAGTGGAAATCTCAGGCCTAGGAGAGCATGCTCACATGGAGGACCACATTCAGACACTTGGCATCAGATCTGAGGGCACTGGAGGATGAGTTGGCAGCCCAGAAAGGATATAAATACAAGCGCCTACAGAGTAAGAAGAGAGGGAACAAGAGAGTGGGCGGAGCTCTACAGAAATACTGCAAGAACTCTGTTAGTAGGTAACTGCATTTGGGAAAGGATGTATTGGGGCAAGGGGATTGTAATTTTTATTTTTTTGGTAGTATAATTCCTTAGTCCACTTGTAATGCATGAATGCGGTCTCGCTTCTCTATGACATTCTATAAATGGCTCCATGGATGTAATGAGGTTATCGGTTATATATAGATATCAATGATTCTCGATGCATACATATTTTCTCTTCTCTTCATTTATCTTTATACTAGGTATGGATGTTTGTATACTTCTTTCTATTATGATACAAGTCATATAGTCTATTAAGTACTATCATGCTGGAATGGCTACAAAGATCTAGAGGTCATTCTAATCTCTATGGTTCTTGTCGTCTTAAATCCTTTTTAAATATCTTAAACACAAATCATAGATGATGTTTCCCACTTAACTCACATAAAAGAGAGACTCGGTACCCACGTGTGCCTTGGGTGAGTGCTCGGGATCTCATTGGTGATCGGTTGGCACACATGGGGTTACTTTATTTTGTGATAGGGGTAAAAATGACTACATCTTGGTTTCATTCTTGAGACATCTTTTAAAAGTTGTAGTGGGAAATAACATACATAATGATATATATAGTGAGTAATGACAAAGTGGTAACGTTGGAAAGTGTTGAATCATGGTTCAAGAGCACAGGGGGATGAATTTTCTCAGAGATTCAGCACTCGACCTAAGTTTGATGCACGTAGATGGGTAGAAGAGAACCTCTACCATGATCTATATGAAAATTTTTCCCACTGCTTCCTAGTGAAATTGTATGAATGGCTCTCAGCCTATGTGTCTAGATCAATTTGGCATTATGGATCATGTGTCTGGACCCAACAAGAATACCAAAGGATGCAGGATGCAGATCTGACATGGATATGTGCCATGGATCATTAGTGGAAAGGAGTATTGGTTAGCTATACTCTGGAGTACGCCATTTCCACATATTCTTGCCCGGAGGTTCTGAGTTTGAGTTTCTGAGGGATCCCATAGGATCGTTTCTACGTGTTGTCCCTCTAGCTATGAAAATCTTGATGGTTACCATGAGTTTAGAGGCATTCCCAATGGTTGGCTAAACCATTCTGAGCACTAGGTGAGGAAGCTAGAGTGGAGGAAGATGGAAGATGTTGCGATGGAGAAAGAAAGGGAGGAGAGACGACTCAAGTATGGTGAAGCGCGTGAAAGGGAGATTGCTAGACAATGCAAGGTTACAGGTGTGATGGATGTATGGTGGTAGACATTGCGGGAGGGATTTGAGGTTCATGTAAAGGACATGGAACCTGAGTAGTCTGTACGACCCCATCTTGGCAAATGCATAAGAGAGACCCCTTCAGCTTCTAATGATATTTTTTCATGCAAAGAAAGAAGAACTGTTGGTGCACATCTGAGCCCACCTAGTGAATGAACCTTGGTGCTTGGTTTTCCAGATCGGGGGAAAATATTGCTAGTCCAGTTGGTTACATTGGAGGTGATCGGTCTACACCCAAGAGGTATAATTTCTCATTTAGGCCTTTTATGGCTGTAAACACCAACCCAATGTTAGGAATTTTCAAGAAAGGTATAGACACACAAGCTTTTGGTCTCACATCTGGGAGTGGCGCGGGGTATACTATTGGTAGTGGGGCATTATTGCAGACCATAGGTGCATAGCTCAATGGAACTGTGGGGACCCTTGCACAACCACTATAAGACCTGGTGGAGTCCGTGGATCTAGTGGTTCGGAAGGAATATGAGCCTGGCTCTAGTGGTTTATGGCTTAGTGGACCTAGTGGATTTGGCGGTTCAAGATGTGGTGGACCTAGTGGATCAAGTGGTGGAGGAAACACAGGTAGAAACCAAGGCTCTGGCTCAGGAGGATTTGGGCCCCAACCACCCCCACAAGTTTTCTTTGAAATGTCTCTACATTTGCTTGATTACAGAGGTATTGAGGATGTTGTGGAAAATGTTCACAAGTGTGAACTACTATGGCACGTAAAGGGTATCACAACCCCAGAATGGAAGGCTAGTTAGTTTATAACCATGTTGTAAGGGTGTGCATAGCTGGTATAGGAAATATGACCCTCATCAAATAATGGTGGACTATATTGCTTTAAAGAACGCGTTCTTGGTAGAATTCCACATTCCTGAATTTAAACAGAAGAGCATCAACACTTTGATAGATATTCAACAAGGAATGGTAGAGAGTGTGCAGGAGTATGATACATGCTTTAAAACTCTCTTGTCTAAGTTATCATATGATATTCACCCTTCACAACATGCTCAGTGGTTTGTTGAAGGATTGATCACACCCTTGAGAAAGGCCTTATCTCATAAAAATTTTGAGACTGCGCGAGGCATTAGAAGTTTCTCTACATGCCAAGGCTATTGGTAGTGTTGATACCGCATTAGCCCATTCCTAAAGGCTCGAGTTATTGCTATGGCCAAGAAGATGGAAATTTTTTGTAAACTCTGCCCATGAGACTCGTAGTGGTTTATGGTGCACATCTTTGTGAAGTAGAGGGGCATGTTAAGGATAGGTTCTCCTAGAGGATAGTACATGTTGTGGTTATAGACTATGAAATTTATCATGGGGATCATGATGCAAGTAGGTTCCCCTTGCTACAGTGCACAATCTAGAAAAATGTGTCTTGTTATTACAAGATCTACACCTCTACAACCCATGATACTAAGGATTGTAGGCTCATTGATCATATCCATGAGGCCATTGATCATGGGGTGTGCCAGACCAGCATTTCCAGTAGTTCCAAGGGTGATGATCACCGTTATGAGGAGCACACAGATGGAGGCACACGCGGAAGGGGTTTTCATGGAGGATTTCATGGTTGTGGTAACCGTGGAGGAGGAAGGACTGAGTTCCCACATGGAACCTGTTTCAATTGTGGGTCTACGAGCATTACAAACAAGAATGCCTGGACCTATTGCAATGCTCATGGTGCGGAAAGAAGCATAAGTATGAGGAGTTCCTAGAGTTGTTTGAGCACATGAATCAACAAGACTTGAAAAGACAAGGGCGCTGCAATGGTCAGTATTAAGAAGGTAGACACACAGTGGATGCCTCGGGTAACATGGGATGCAAGTTTGGATCCTATCTTGGTAACAACAAAAGTAGAAGCCAAACATGCACAAGAGATACCAAGGAAGAAGAACTTGGTTTTGGGGAAGGAAGTAGTTCATGGAAAGTACCCAGGACCCTATACGTCAAAAGGAGGTATAGACCAAGACACCGTGGATGTTATTTGAAGTTTACAATGGGAAATCTAGTGTCTAAAGGATTAGTCTAGGAGGGAGTATCAAGAGATGAGAGTTGACACACCAAAGGATGACTTGAATGAGGTTAAGGAGGTGTGTAAAATGCTAAGGCAAGATACTATCATACCCTTATTAGGATCATGGTTGAGAGAGAAGGTACCACATGTCGAGGAGAGCATGAGAGGTAGGTATTGCATGTAAACCTTCCCCCTCATATCCTTGACTATGACAAGGAGATCACATTGAATGTAGTTATAGATGGATGGCTCCTTAGTAATATCCTCATTGACGGTTAATTTGATAACATGCATCGAATTCTCAAGTCCCGTGCAAATGGATTGATTCAGGGCAAAAATCATGTTTCTAGGGTCCCCTCAGATTTTTTCTAACTCCCCTGGCCGAAGAAGGAAAGAGCAAGCTCTGAGGAAAGGTGAAAAAGCGGCAAAAACAAGCTTGGGATAGGAAAAATCGTGAAAATTGGCTAAGTCCTAGTCCTCACAAAAGTTGGAACAGTTGGGACATCGAGGCGCGGATCGGCCGAAAAGCCTCCAGGCGGCCCGCGAAGCAAAGGGACATCTGGGACATCGGGACGCGTGGGACGCGGAAAGCCGGTTCGGCCGAAGGAGAAGAAAATCGACTAACTGCTCTGGGACATTTGGGACATGAAGACGCGAAGGGCGCGAACCACCCGGTTTGGCCGAAAAGGAGAACTTTCACACTAAGCATTTGGGACATCTGGGCCGCGAGGACGCGAAGGACGCGAAAAGGCGAAGCGGCCGAGAGCAAAGGAAGCCCATTTCGGGTGGTTCGAAGAATTTGTCCCAGACAGTCCGGGACAGTTGGAACAAATGGACGCGAAGGATGCGAACCGGCCGGTTCAGCCGAAACGGGAACTTCAGCACTGGGACAATTGGGACAAAGGGACGCGTGGGACATGGATAGCCAAAGGAGCCGAAAGCCAATCAAGCAACGCCACGTGTCATCGGCCGAATGAGGGACAAGGAAGCCCATTTCGGGCGGATCGGGAGTTTTTGTCCCAAACAGTTTGGGACATCCGGGACAAATGTACGCGAAGGACGTGAAAATCTGGTAGGCCCGAGAACCAATCAAATCACGACACGTGTCACAAGGGAGAAAGTCCAAAAGTCAAAGGGCGAGGTTTCAAGCACTGACCCGAACCAATGAAATAGTGCCACGTGTCCAAGTTTAAGGGCCCACAAGGAAATTTCAAAGGAAAGCCCACGAAAGGTGGAGGAGAGAGAATTACTCAGCGAATCAGAGCCTGCCACGTGTCATCCAAGTGGCAGAGCGGGGAAAGTTCAAATATTTTTCCCGCCGACCTTTTTTTCCTGTTTTTGCCCTAAATCTTCAGATCGTCATATCTTTCGATCCAGAGCTCGATTTGCACGTTCTTTATATCAACGGAAAGTTGTTGAAATTCTCTACATGATTCTGGGATCAATCTTGCATTTTGGTGTAGTCTGAGAGAGAAAATTGAGAAAACATCCCTGACGCGTGGTAATGCCAGAAGTGACGCTCCAACAACCAGCTTTAATGCAGCAGACAGTTCACCGCTTCTGTTAGACAGCCCGTTTTTGCCAGGATCCGCCGCTTCTACCATAATGAGATGATTTAAAATACGACCTAGAAGTGGTTGGGGTAGATTCTGAATTTCCTCTCTTTTCCCTCTCTCATTCTTCCTATATATTGTAAAGAGGAGCTTCTTTCAAAAGGTCAAACATTTTCTGTTTTGCTCCTCCCTTCTTCTCCTATCAGGTGAATTTGTGGAGTTCGAACCTCTCATTTGAAACTATAATACGACTCGCCTCTCTGCATTCTCAGTAGTGTATTGTATCAATCTTTGAGCAAGTAATACATGTCTCGTGGATGATTCTCAACCCTCTCTCGTGTTCATTTTGCATCCTCCCGGTCTTTCACCGCAAGTTTTGTTATCTCGTGCATGATCTTATATCACATTTGAATGGTCTCGTGTTTACCGGCAAGATAGGTGTTCTTCATTCCTCAAAGCATCACCTCTATTAGCTTAGATTTATTTTTATGCATCTTCTTACCCCGTCTCCTCGGCATTTAGATTAGGTTTCGAGCAAACCTCTCGCATATTTCGTGTGCATCTCGAACAGAGGAATAGAAACAACCTTTCTCTCGGAGAATCCTTTCTCACTTTTCAAGTCCCACACTTGGAGAAAGGATTCAATGTTATGCAATCACACTGGATGATAGTATGGTCAACCTAGAAACCCGACCAAAGATCCAGTGGGTGCCGTGATTTTGCACTAACAGCTTTGGCACGCCGGGGGACCTAGAGGTCTCATTTTTATCAGAAGCAGGTTGATGTGCATCTCGCTGCATTTTTCTTGCTTAAAAGAGCTATTATTTGCATATCTCGCGACTCCAAGGGGAAAATCAACTGTTTCAAGAAGGCAGCCTCGAAAACTTATGAGAAGAATCACAAGGTCAAGAGTCGAGAAGAAGAAGTGTTGTTTTTGAATACCTGCAATTATCTCCGAGAAGAAGGCAAAGAGGAAGAAGGATTCAAAGGTCTCCATCTCCACCAAATAGAACTCTCTCAACTCCTCCACCTGGTAGGCCTTTCATTCAGTCAACAAGGGTTTTAAGACCAATTAGAATGGCTCGTAACAACCCCTACGTCAACTTCACAGCAAAGAGCCCACTTGCTCTCAATGCACAACATCCAGCCTTCCTATTGCAGCCTCAAGAACATTCCCTACTTCACCGAGAAAAATCGACTACTCCAGTGATCATGTTAAAGATATTGCTAACCTTTGTGCAATCCATGAAATCAATGAAATGCAAGTGGTCATGCAAGTTACCGCATCTTCATTCAAGGGTAAAGCATTACAATGGTTTAGGAGCCTTGAGCCGGTTCTATCACAAATCGAATCAGCTGTGTATTGCACTTCATGAGCAATTTGGAGAGAAGGGAGACAACTTGTCTCTTTTGGAGCAGCTGACAACTATCAAGAGAGCTCCCAATGAGCAGCTGACCGATTTCAACTTCAGATTTCAAAAGACTTGGGAGAGGATTCCAAAGGGCAAAGCCAACAAGCAAGGTGCTTTTCTCTACTATCTCAAAGCTTTAAATTCTGATATTTCTATGTTAATTCAGTCCATGGGAGGCACAACAATCCCTATGGCTTATAGCATTGCCATTAGGGCTGAAAATTGTTTGATTCAAGCTGGCAAACTTGCCCCTAGACCTCCCATGCCATTGTTTCCAAGTTTAGAGAGTCCAAACACTAGTCAAGCACCTAATTTGGCTCCTTCTCCCACTCCTAGAAATCAGAGTTCAAATGAAGCTTCCACTTCATCTCCAAGTGCCCCAAATGAGCTTCAAGAGGTCATGAAGCAATTGCAAAACCTAGGCAATGAGCTAGTTACTCTCAAGAGGCAACAAGCCCAAGGTTTCAGACCTTCTTATCAACCCCAAGCTCAACCTAATAGGCAGCCATACCAACCACAAAGACCACCTAATCCAGCTGCAAATATGAATCAAACAAGGCCTCCTGCCAATAGACCATTCCAGCCCTATAATCCAAATGCCATATCTAGCCTCTAAGGCATTAGTGCCAACACATAACAACATTGCTCAGGAATATGATTGGTGCTTTCCATGCAACGAGCCTCATAACCAATCCATGTGTTTCAATGGTGCCCTCAATCAAGCATTGATGGTGACAACTACTGGTGTGGAGGGTGAGGGCAGTCAAGGAAACAATCAACAACAAGAAACATTCCAACAACGAATCAGCCCCAAATGACACCACATTGGTGAACTGCAAGCAGAGGATTTCTGGCATGAATCGTGCAGCCAAGGTGTCAGCAGCCAACACAAGGTCAAAAAGGAGAAATTTGGGTGAGGAGCAGCCACTAGCTCCAACCAGCCCACAACCTTCTATGACTCCAGAAATGATTGGCAAGCAAAGTCCCGTTTCAAATGCACAAGGGCAGCCAAGAACAGCCCCTAGGCCAACTCAAATGCCAGCTGTTGCTGCCCACGTACAAGGAGTAAATGTGCAAACCAAGGGATAAACAGAGAGATCCTTCATCACCATTCAAGATTATCTGATCGATGAAGAAGACAAACGTCAATATATCTATGTGGGAATCCCTATCCATCCTGTGCCAAAGAGATCTACGCAAAGCTGCCATGAAGGATTGGCCAACTTCAATCAAGCAGGTTCGATGCAAGACAAAGTGCTTACAAATGCTGCCCACTCTCGAAGGAAGTCATGGAGCACAACAAGGTAAAATGTCAAGCCCCCTTTCTATGTTTCGTTAATCATTGGAAATCAGCTAGTACATAATTGCATGATAGACTCCGGGGCAAGTAGCTCAAGAATGCCTAAACAGATATAGCTGATCAACTAGGGCTCCAGATGATGAAATAACATCTAAAGGGGTAGTGCAAATTAGATGGGACAACAATAAAGCAATAGTGGAGTGATTAGAAATTTGAGTCTTACCTGCATGCATGTCCAAATGTTGTTGTTTTACAAGATGTATCAATCATAGACCTTCCACCACTTTTCGTATCATTGTGCTTGTCAAGAGACTTCACCGCTAAAATCGAGGCTATCTTTCAAAGATTGGTCTCACATGCTGTTTAGAACAAGGTATGGAACTAAGGCTACAATTAGGTCTCGAACCTATCGCAAACTTCCATATTGAGCCTTACACTCCAAGTCGATTAATGCCAATTGCTCAAAGATTTGATCAAGAAGATCACCCTAGCACTGACGAGGCTGACACCAAGGTTGGAAGTATCCCAGATTTGACTCTTGATGAATGGGCAAGCAAGGTGCATGCTTTTGATCCTTATCAAGAAGTAGAAGAATCTGAGCTAGGGGTTTATTGTTTACATGAAGAGGATCAACCTCTCCCCAGCATCACCAAGCCAGATCATAAGGACAAGAATGAAGTATGGCAGCTGTTCTTTGATGGATCAAGGAGTAGACAAGGTGCAGGAGGAGGAGCTATGCTCGTTTCACCACAAGGTATAAGGTATTACTCAGCCTTCCGTTTCCAGTTTTCCTGTTCAAATAACACTGCTGAATATGAAGCCTTGGTGCAAGGGATACATTGGGCAATCAAGAAGAAAATAAAGAACTTGCAAGTCTTTGGTGACAGTGAACTAATCATCAATCAAGTCAGGGACAACATGCTACAAAGAATGAACTGCTAAAGAACTACAAGAATAGGGTATGGGACCTCGTTGAGGATTTCAAGCTTTCAATATCGCGTCCCATACCTAGGAAGAAAAATGAAGCCGCTGGATAGGCTCGCAGCTGTTTGAGCAATGTTTGATGTGGTCGACAACATCAAAAGGGAAAAACACAGCCACATGTCCATGTGATTGTGAGGCCAAGTTCCAGATAATAACACCACCGGGCAGTGTGTTTGAGAACGATCAACAGATCGTCAATTTCTTACAAGAAGAGGCTGAATTCTCACCTAGAATCGAGATGATTAGAGCAGCAGATGGGGGATCAAGTAGTGCAAACATGACAAACAAGCTTCCTAGGGGTTTAGTAACATTGAGTCTATCTTCAACCCTAATGACCAGCCCATAAGGAAAAGGCTAACATACAAAGTCAAAAGAGAAGATTCAGAGCCAATTCCATTGGGGGGAAAACAAAACACTTCAAATTGGCAAGGTAGCCACTGAACAGAGAAATCAGATTTCATACAACTTTGCCAAGAATTTCCAGATGTCTTCACTTGGAGCTATGAAGACTTGAAAGGTTTCAATCCCAACCTGGCTCAGCATACCATAGAATTGGATCCAGATGCTAAGCCCATCAGCGTAAGCAGACCACCAACCCTCACATCGAGCCTCTAATGAAGAAAGAGCTAAATAAGCTAATAGAGGCAAGCATTATATTCCCGATCAAGCACTCAAGCTGGGTCACAAACTTGGTTCCGGTCAGGAAGAAGAGCGGAGAAATCAGGTTGTGTGTAGATTTCCGAGACCTAAACAGGGCATCTCTCAAAGACCATTACCCACTTCCTTCAATGGAACAAATATTGCAAGTAGTATCCGGTTCGGAGAGATTCTCTCTCCTAGATGGCTACTCAGGGTATAATCAGGTAATGGTGAAGGAAGATGACCAGTTCAAGACGGCTTTCACCACCAAATGGGGGACCTATGCCTACAAGAAGATGCCATTTGGGCTATCAAATGCTGGAGCCACTTTCCAAAGGGCAATGGATATGGCATTCAAGGGGTTGATCAATAAAATAGTTTTGATATACCTTGATGACATCACTGTATTCTCCAAAATGCAAAGTGGATCACCTCTTTCATCCGAGGCGTATTTCGAGGTGTAGAAGATTTGGGGTATCATCAATCCCAAAAATGCATATTCTTGGCTCATGAGGGAAAACTTCTTGCCATATTGTTTCAAAGGAGGGATTGATGATTGACCCAGAAAGAGTTGAAGCAATTCGAGCGTTGCCATCATTGCCAAGTCATAAGAAGGCTCTTCAAAGCTTCTTAGGAAGGATCAATTTTGTCCGCAGGTTTGTTCCAAACTTTGCAGCTCTCGTAAAGCCAATAACACTGATGTTGAAGAAGAGCATGGCATTTAAGTGGACATCTGAAGGCAAGGCAAGTTTTGAGGCAATAAAAGAGGCTATATCTCAAGCTCCAACTCTCGTCAATCCAAACTTCTCCAAGGATTTCATGCTATACGCCTTTGGTGGTGGAGATACAATTTCTGCAATCTTGGCACAACAAAACAAAGAAGGATTAGAACAACCAGTTGCTTTCTTCAGTCAAGGCTTGGAGGAATACGAAACTAGGTACTCTTTCATCAAAAGCATGTACTTGCAAAGTGATCAGAGTTTAAAGAAATTCAAGCACCTAGTCTCAAACAACAAGATCCAATTATTGGTCTCTCATGCGGGAGTCGTGACTTCCTTCTAAACAAGGATCTGAATGAGAAACGTGCAGGATGGATAACTCGTGTCATGGAATATGACATCGAGATCAAGGTCACCAAACTAGTACGTGGGAAGGGACTATGCGAACAACTAGCCTTGAGTCAACAAGTTGAAGTAGGTAATGAAGAAGATGTTGTCTTGGTACTACAGGATGGTCAAGAATAGGAAAATGATAATGTGCCCACTCCCTGTTGGACTCAGAGTATGATACACTTCCTACAGATGGGCCTATGCCCTCCAGAAATGAGCAAAGCGAAGAGGAGATACTTCAGGTTGCAGGCTGTTCCATATGCCATTGTTGATGGAGTTTTGTTCAAGAAAGATGTGAATGGAGTGCTGCTGAGATGCATTAGCACAAATCAGATTCAAAGGGTGTTGGAAGAGTTTCATGGTGGACCAGCTGGTGGTCATTTTGCACCAAGAGTGACAGCTCTAAAAATCATGAAGGCTGGTTATTATTGGCCTAAAATCTTCAGTGATTGCTATGCATGGATCAAGAGGTGTAAGAATTGTGCATTCTTCACAGGAAAAGAAAGACTTGCTGCCCTTCCATTACATCCAATCTCAGTTGACCAGCCATTCATGCAATGGGGTTTGACTTCATCGAGTCATTAATCCCAATTCAAGCCAAGGGCACAAATGGATTTTGACAAACACGGACTACTTCACCAGATGGACAAGGCAAGAGCACTCAAAGAGGCAAATGAGTCTAAGATCTTAGACTTTTATGAGGGGATAACTACCAGATTTGGCATACCTACTACAATAATCTCCGATAATGCATCGGCATTCATCGATCTAAGGTGACCGAGTGGGCTGTCAAGAACGGATCTACCTAAGCACTTCATCAAACTATTACCCTCAAGGTAATGGCCAAGCCGAGTCTACAAACAAGAACTTGTTGAGGATCATTAGGAGGACTCTTGATGAGAATCAAAGGGCTTGGCATACCAAACTGAAATCAGCCTTATGGGCTGATAGGATAACTCCCAAAAGATCCACAGGTAACTCTCCATTCAGGCTTGTCTATGGAAGAGAGGCAATCTTGCCCATGTCACTTGAGTTGCCAACATTGGAACTCATGAAGCAGCTGGAGTTGCTTGAATTTGAGCCCATGGAGGTGAGGTATGCAGAGTTGATGGAGCTGCAAGAGATCAGAAATCAGGCATCCCAAGCAATGGAAAAGGATCAAGCTTTGATCAAGAAGACCTTTGATAGAAGGCCAAGGATAGATCTTTTCAAGTTGAGAGATCTAGTGTTGAAATGGGATGTGGATAGAGCAAAACCGGGAAGGCATTCAAAATTTGATGCCATTTGGAGTGGCCCATACATGGTCACAAAGTGCAAGAACAACAATGCTTTCCAATTGGCCTCTTAGATGGTGAAGAACCGCAGATTCCAAATAATGGAATCTATCTCAAGCGTTGCTTCTAGAGGGAAGTTCACTACCTCTCAGTAAATATTAGATTAGATTTTCTTCCTCCAAGTGCTTGTGCACATTGTCTTGTCAGTAGTTAGTTTGTTTTCCCCCTAAGTGCTTTGGCACAGTTTTGTTTCTCCATGGAGATGTTTAGCAGCCTTGCTCTTCATCAGAGGGATTCCATCTTCCTCCTTACACATTCTCGAGTCAATTGAGGTTCTAAATCGTTTGATGACTCCATGCCCAATGGATCGCTAAAAGGCCACCGATCTTCTACCTAAGCAGTGTGTACCCCAAAAGTCACCAAATTGTTATCCAAAATTCACCCCCAGGTTAATTTGATAACATGCATCGAATTCTCAAGTCCCAGTGCAAAATGGATTGATTCAGGGCAAAAATCATGTTTCTAGGTCCCCTGCATTTTTTCTAACTCCCCGTCAAGAAGGAAAGAGCAAGCTCTGAGGAAAGGTGAAAAAAGTGGCAAAAACAAGCTTGGGACAGGAAAAATCATGAAAATTGGCTAAGTCCTAGTCCTCGCAAAAGT
The DNA here is from genome assembly GCA_018340775.1 of Taxus wallichiana var. yunnanensis. NCBI lineage: Eukaryota > Viridiplantae > Streptophyta > Pinopsida > Cupressales > Taxaceae > Taxus > Taxus wallichiana. The sequence goes on from CM031237.1 coordinate 650,723,640, forward strand.
TGGAACAGTTGGGACATCGAGGCGCGGATCGGCCGAAAAGCCTCCAGCGGCCCGCGAAGCAAAGGGACATCTGGGACATCGGGACGCGGGATGCGTGGGACGCCGGAAGCCGGGTTCGGCCAAGGAGAAGAAAATCGACTAACTACTCTGGGACATTTGGGACATGAAGACGCGAAGGGCGCGAACCACCTGGTTTGGCCGAAAAGGAGAACTTTCGCACTAAGCATTTGGGACATCTGGGCCGCGAGGACGTGAAGGACGCGAAAAGGCGAAGCGGCCGAGAGCAAAGGAAGCCCATTTCGGGCGGTTCGAAGAATTTGTCCTGCATAACCGGGGACAGCTTGGAACAAATGGACGCGAAGGACGCGAACCGCCGGTTCAACCAAACGGGAACTTCAAAGACTGGGACAAGTGGGACAAAGGGACGCGTGGGACGCGGATAGCCGAAGGAGCCGAAAGCCAATCAAGCAACGCCACGTGTCATCGGCCGAATGAGGGACAAGGAAGCCCATTTCGGGCGGATCGGGAGTTTTTGTCCCAAACAGCTTGGGACATCCGGGACAAATGTACGTGAAGGACGTGAAAATCCGGCAGGCCCGAACCAATCAAATCACGACACGTGTCACAAGGGAGAAAGTCCAAAAGTCAAAGGGCGAGGTTTCAAGCACTGACCCGAACCAATGAAATAGTGCCACGTGTCCAAGTTTAAGGGCCCACAAGGAAATTTCAAAGGAAAGCCCACGGAAAGGTGGAGGAGAGAGAATTACTCAGCGAATCAGAGCCTACCACGTGTCATCCAAGTGGCAGAGCGTGGGAAAGTTCAAATATTTTTCCCAATCGACTGCTTTTGCCTCGCTTTTTGCCCTAAATCTTCGGATCGTCATATCTTTCGATCCAGAGCTCGGATTTGCACGTTTTTTATATCAACGGAAAGCTGTTGAAATTCTCTACATGATTCTAGGATCAATCTTGCATTTTGGTGTAGTCTAGAGAGAAAATTGAGAAAACGTCCTCCGACGCAATAATGCTAGTAGTGATGCTCAACAACCAAATTTAATGCAGCAGAGATAGCTTCGCCGCTTCATACATTAGACACCCACCGCTTTTGCCAGATCCGCCGCTTCTACCATAATGAGATGATTTAAAATATGACCTAGAAGTGGTTGGGGTAGATTCTAATTTCCTCTCTTTTCCTCTCTCATTCTTCCTATATATTGTAAAGAGGAGCTTCTTTCAAAAGGTCGAACATTTTCTCGCTTTTTCCTCCTTCTTCTCCTATCGTGAAATTTGTGGAGTTCGAACCTCTCATTTGAAACTGTAATACGACTCTACCTCTTGCATTCTCAGTAGTGTATTGTATCAATCTTTGGAGCAAGTAATACATGTCTCGTGGGATGATTCTCAACCCTCTCTCGTGTTCATTTTGCATCCTCCCGGTCTTTCACCGCAAGTTTTGTTATCTCAGGCATGATCTTATATCACATTTGAATGGTCTCGTGTTTACCGGCAAGATAGGTGTTCTTCATTCCTCGGTGCATACCTCTATTAGCTTAGATTTATTTTTACACTGCATCTTCTTACCCCGTCTCTTTTGCTCGGTGTATGAACTTAGATTAGGTTTCGTTGGTAAGATCTTATGGCTGACCTCATTCAAACCTTTGAGTATCAGTACCAAGCCATCAGTTGATAAGGCCTTGTAGGGTATCAAACACCTTACCATGGGGGATAGTGCCATGGCGGAGGATAGGCTATTAGAGTTACTAGGTGGACTAGGTTTGGAGGTGCGCTTTGAAGAAGAAGTAGAGGAAACATAAGAGTTATAGCTTGAGCGCACGTGTTTGGAAAAGGAGAAAGGGAAGTTGGTGTATGTGATTGATGGAGAGGAATTGGAAAGCTTGGATGTTAGCCATTTTGTAGGGACGCACGAGGTGGTGGACAATGTTGATACTCACGTGCGTGCCTACCATGAGCCCTTAAAGACAAAGAAGGTTAACATTAGTTCAGGAGAAGAACCTAAGGAAGCTATTATTGGAGATTATTGGTTAGAGAAGGAAGTCTCTAAGATCATTTATCTATTACACAAATTTGAGGATTTATTCCTTCGTTGGTACCATGAGCTCAAAGGCATTCACCATTCCTTGGGGGAGATGAAGATAAAGCTAAAGGATGGTATGCACCCAACCAGGAAGGGAACCTACTAGATGAATCCTAATTTATGCATAAAGGTTAAGGAGGAGATAGACAAAATGATAGCTTATGGGATCATTGAAGCATTGGAGGAATCGAGAATGGATAAGTCTGATGGTAATCAACATCAAGAAGGATGGGTGGATTAGGATCTGCGTGGATTATAGTGAGATGAAACTTGTTTGTGTCATTGATCCTTTTCTAACCCCCTTCACTAAATAAATCTTGGAAGGAGTCACTAGGCACAAAATCTATTCCTTTACAGATGGATTTTTGAGGTACCACCAAGTCTGGATTGCAAAGGAAGACCAGGAGAAGATAAATTTTGCCACTAAGTGGGAAGTTTTGTATATACGGTCATGCCCTTTGGGTTGAAGAATGTGCCTACTTTTTTTGTGCATAGTGGTGCAAGCATTTTAAGACTTCATCCATATGTTTCTTGGTCTATTTGGATGATTGGACGAGTGTATGGTCTAGTAAAATTCCATTGTGACAATTTGAGGTTAATGTTTGAGAGGTGTAGGTAGTTGAGGATATCCCTCGATATTAAGAAATGTGTATTTTCTACACCCTTTGGAAAGTTATTAGGGCATACACATATAAGGAGGGCTTGTTAGTAGATCTTGCTAAAGTTAGAGTTATTATGGAGTTAGGGAGCCTACTAGCCGAGCACGGTACACATATTCCTTGGGCATATAGGTTATTACAGGAAATTCATCAAAGGGTATGCTAAGATCACCACACCTTTAGAGGAACTTCTCAGACATAAAATTTCCTTCCATTGGGGAGAGGCATAGTAGAGGGCATTTGATACATTAAAGGATAGGCTTGTCACCGTGCCTATATTACATTTTCCCTCTTGGGACAAGCCCTTTCATGTCCATGTAGATGCCTCAGGAACCACTATTAGAGTAGTGCTTGCATAGCTAGGTGAAGGAATTTTTGATCATCCTCTATGTTTTGCAAGTAGGAAGTTGACACCAACATAGAAAAATTACACCATGACTGAGCATAAATCATTGTCAATGATCTATGCGCTTTTCAAATTTAGGCAGTATCTATTGGTAACACCCTTTTTATTTTACACCAACCACATGTCATTAAAGTATTTAGTGAACAAACCTGTTCTACAAGGGCACATATGTCGGTGGGTATTGTTATTTCAAGAGTTTGAGTTCACTACAGTAGTGAAGCCTAGGAAGAGTAATTGTGGACCCGATCATCTGTCAAGAATTTATTCAGGGGAGGATGCGTAGAGTATTGAGGAGACAATTCTAGATGCAAAACTATTTAGGTTACAGTGTGCACCCTTATATTTGGAGGAAATTTTGATTTTTTTAAGGAGGGTGTGGTGTCTGAAGGAATGAAGGCATTAGAGAAGAAGCAACTAGCCATACGCACCGCGCCCTACATGTTGATCAATGGAGACTTGTACAAGTTGGGATGTGATGAGGTGTTGCGCAGGTGTGTATTAGAGCATGAGCCCTTGCCATCATGGAGGAAGCACATAGAGGAAGTGCGGGTGGACATTATGTAGGTGATACCACAATGCGCAAGATATTAATGGCAAGTTTGTGGTGCGAAAACCTATACAAGAATTATAAGGACTATTGTAAAGTGTGTGACCATTGTTAGCGCATTGGTAAGCTAGGAAAGAGAGATGAAATGCCTTTTTACCCTATCCCTAGTGCGAGCCTTTTGAAAAGTGGGCAATAGAATTTGTAGGCCCTATTGTACTAGCGGCACGTAGGAATGGGTCACACTATGTCATCACTTACACAAATTATCTAACAAGGTGGGTGGAGGCAGCCCCAACTAAAGACTACACAGTAGCCATAGCAGTAATATTCCTATGGGAGAACATTATCATGAGGTATGGATGTTTTTGAGTTTAATTGGCGATAGGGGTACACATTTCTTGAATGAGACTGTGAGGATCCTATTAACAAAATTCGTGGTGGCTCATCACAAGAATACACCCTATCATCCACAGGTAAATGGAACCATGGAAGCATGATTCATACCCTTACCAAAATTTGTGATGTCAAAAGATAAGATTGGGATGACAAGGTATCAACAGTATTATGGGCTTACAGGACAACTTATAAAAGGCTTAACAAAGCCACACCATTTCAGTTGGTGTTTGGCATGGAGGTTTTTCTACCGATTGAATTCATGTTACCTTCTCTATGAATAGCATGCATAGGAGGGTTAGCTGATGAGAAAGCATTGGAAGAGAGAATTGATAAGTTAATGAAGCTAGATGAGAGACGATCACTCGCCAAGTGGAGCCAAATAGTAGAGAAAGTAAAGCAGAAGGCTTGGCATGATCACCACATAAGAAAAAAGAAGTTTGAGGTTGGGAAGATGGTCTTACTTTATGATTCTAAATTTTTCACTATCACGGGAAGTTGAAATTCCATTAGTTGGGTCCTTACACAATCTCATACATCCTTGATTTGGGTGTGTGCGATTCTGCGCTAGATGGGATGAATTTTCTTGGACACTTCAATGGCAATAGGCTAAAGTCCTACTATAAATAAGTCTTCTTGGTGTTTATAAATAAGGTAGTTTTTCCAGTTAGTTTAGAATTTTCCTTTATGCATTTCTTTTCTTGTGTTTCCCTTTCGTGTTGTTGTTTTTTTGCGCCTTCGGTGCTGGTAACCTTATTGCTAATTTTTGAGAATCTGTGAGTGCGCAGAGGACCATGCATCATTTTAGTGTGGGGTGGAGTAATGTGAAGGAGTGCATGGTTAAAGTACCAAGGACGTTGTGTTAAAAATCCCATTTGAATGGTCATGTTGAAAGAGGTGTATGGAAAGAAAAGATGGAAAAAGGATGGTTGGTGTCAATATAAATCTACTTTCAGATCCCACGTACAAAGGAGGAGAAAGTGCATTAAGCAAAGCAAGGTAGGTGAGAGAAAAAATTAGGATAGAAGAAGTTCCTTCGACGCTAAGTATGTGTGCATAAGAGTCTCTTGTTAGGTTGGATTGGTTACGCACCAGAAGGTTGGAGGTTTTTCCATGCAGGTTGGGGCACATGAGTGAAAGCGCTGAAGATGGGATTTGTTTGAAAAATCCACATTAAATGTAAAAAGTATGGTGGTAGGTGAAGTAGCACTTAATGCTTAAAAAGGAAAAAAATATAAATAAAGGGGTCGAGGCACTTCATTTTTCACTTTGCGTATAAGAAGAACGAAGTACTTTTACACCTTTATAAACTAGGGATTCCAAAAACCAATCCATGTGAAGAAAAATTTGGAGAGATTGAAGCATGGGTAACCAGTTCAGATTTATGAACCAAGAGGAAGGGATTTCATGGGCATAGCAGAAGTTGTGAGAAGGCACCATCTTGTGAAGGGAGTATCCCAATTAGGGTTTGAAGAACCAGGGCATGGGTTTAAGTAATTCTCTTCACAAGTTTGAGATCTAAGGTTGGAGAGAACAGAAGAATAGAGTAATACGAAGTCATTGAAGTGGGAATAAGACCTAGATAACAGCACCCAACAAACTAGCAAGTACACCCAAGAAGGGCAAGGGAAAGGGCAAGGGCAAGCAAAGAAATTGAAGCACACAAAAATGAGGAGTAGTATGAAGAAATGCAATACCTAGATGGAGTGTTATTGAGGAAGGAGTGGGAGTCCCATCTTAGGGACATGTCTGTAAATTATTATAATCATCTAAAAACACAATCGAGAAGGAAATGGCATTGGAGTTAGTGCGCCCAATGAACAAAAGGACACCAGAGGGTTTTCCCATATATAATGATGACGTGAAGGTCAAATTGGAGAAGGTAGGGTTATTACAACTCTTTGAGTTGCCCTACTTGAGGAGCTTGGGCACTTATATCAGTGGTTGATGTCGTGTGCACATGAGGACTATTTCCACTTCACGGGGTGCAAGATGTGCATAACTCCTCAGCTCATTTCATATTTCAAAAGCCTCATCTATGAAGGAGATGGGTTGGAGTATGACTTGACTGACAAAGAAGCAATTAAGGAAACTATCACCACTTTTGCATGCAATAAAGGGTCAAGGTATTATGATGTCACGATATTATGGATCTGGTGATTGTAACACCACGAACTATTGTTACTTCCTCTTGAGCATTCAAGTGTTGATATATGATTTCTTCTATAAAAGGATGTGTTCCTTTGATTGTGAAGTCATGCTTGATATGGATTGAATCTTCTTTGCTCTTGAAGATCTTTGGTAGTCGAGGATATGCTTGGAATCTTTTATTTCTTTCATTTTTAGCATCTGAGTTTAATTCGAATTCGAGAGGAATTGTGGATTTATCCGTCTTTACGACTCAACCTTGGATCAGTTGCATTGATCTAAGAGATGTTTTAAGTTTATTCTGGATGAACAAAAATTTAGACCTTACAAAAGTTACAAGGTCTGAATGTATTGAATAAGCAATTCCGAGTCTAACTCAGGCTGATCGTGTTAAATGAATTGGTTCCCGATATCGTAATATCAGGAAGGCCTAGACCTTAAGCCAGGTAATAAATTCTGGTGTATACTGCAAGCTTTTTATCAATGCCGGATAGAATCCATTTCGAGAATGTTATACCCTGTTGGTTCTTATACTGATCGGTCCTACTTGTGAGACCTAGAATGGATTCATTAAGGTTAATAACCTTAACCTAAACTATAACCTATTGGTTAAATTATTATTAATCTAACCTAGCCCTAAACTATAAGCTAAATGTTCCTAAGGTTAGCTACACCTAGCACTATGAAGTAAGACTAATGTCTTACCTTATGATCTACCTATGTTTCTAACCTATCTTAACTAATGATCATGGTTGGAGGGGGACCTATGAAGGGGTGCGAGCCATGGGTGGTGGTTTCCATGGCATTAAATGAGGTGGATAAGGATGAAGGACTTGGGATTTGGCGGAGGTTGCTAACGGCTATTGGGACCTGACGTGGCAGCATCGCCAAATTTTGGAATGGTTGTTTGTTTTCATTTGTCAATCACCAACTTTGGCGGTCGGTGGCAATGGAAAATAGGTGGGAATCTTGGAGTTAATGTCATTGATGAACTTCGGTTCCCGAGCGCGGATTGCTTGGGAAGGCATGCAAATGGAAAACTAGTTGGTTGTTTGGTTTTCCATACGCTCCGTTTTTCTCTCTGTTTGATCACTGGTTCTTCGAACCAGTCTACTTTGTGTTGCATGGCAACTATGAGAATATCTAGCTCTTTTCTCTGTCGGGGAAAGTTTATAAGGCATGAAGGTAACAGTTTATTGTTGTTTAATCTATCGTGGAAGAAGAAGAGAAGGTGTGAGCACATTCAGAGGTCTTCTTCAGATTTTTAAGCGACATTACCAGGCATGATAGGCCCTGACTTTTAAAAATCTTGCTTTACTCCAAATGCTTTCATTAAAACAACTCTGTTCAGGTGATTTTAGTACTGTTGGTTTGAAGCAATGTATTGGTTCTTCTTTTCCTGTGGAATTAGGAATCTCGGGTTAATCGAAGACCTTGTTGGAATGTTTACTGTATTTATTCTTCCTTTTGGATTCATTTCGATTGAAGACCCGGCTGTGCTTTTATTGTTGTTGAATCCTGTTGAATCTTGCTTTGTGAATACTTGAAGTTTCTTCTGTTTGGAATGCTTGCTGTGATTATACTACTTGAATGTGACTATAGTAGAAGTCCTCACTGTGTTTGCAATTTTGGGTTAAACTCCGTTGGAGTCCTTGAAACGTAACTTATGTTTTTGACTTCTGTAGAAGTTTTGCTGTGAATACTGTTGGAATCCTTGAAATGGATAGTATGTTTACGACTTCTGTAGAAGTTTAGTTGAGAATACTATATGGTATTGACTCCATTGGAGCTCTTGAAACGTAACTTATGTTTTTGACTTCTGTAGAAGTTTTGCTGTGAATACTGTTGGAATCCTTGAAATGGATAGTATGTTTTCGACTCCTGTAGAAGCTTTGTTGTGAATACTTATTGGTTTTGACTCTGTTGGAGTCCTTGAATTGTTGTCGTATGAATTTGACTTCAATCGAAACCCTGGTTGTGAGTACTGGTTGGATTTGACACTGTTGGAGTCCTTGCGGTATTTCCATTTAAACACGACTCCTGATGAAGTTCTTGATATGTTGCGTGTTGGCTCGATTCCTGATTTAAGTCCTCGCTGTGCATGCATATTGAATAGACTCTTTCTTAATATTGTTGTGTTTATGTTCAGTTCGATTCTGAGGAATTAAGGGATGGGTTTTCTTTACAAACTCGACTCTGTTTGAGACCCTACTGTTTTTCGTAATAGCTCGACTTCGGATGAAACTTTGAGGAAATTATTGATATGGAATCGACTTCTGTGAAGTCCTTGTTGTGGTTATTCTTTCTTGAATTCAGCTTCTGATATAAGTCCTTGCTGTATAATCGTAGGGATTAGATTCAGTTGAATGAAGCTGTGCATGTTTGTGTTTCGACTCAGTATGAATGTCACTGTAATTGCATATGGAAACGTCATTTGTTTATAGTGTTATCTAGTCTCGTGTTTGACTGTGATAAAGAGCTCCTAGCTGTGCCATGTCAGGCGATGGCGTTGGTTATTTTCATGTTGATGAATGTATGGAAAAGATTTGTTGAGTCTATTATGGTTGGATTATTTACTATTGCTTTGTCGCGAGAGCTCTTGTATTGCTTAATAGCTACAGGTGATTTTTATTATTGAATTTAGATGAAACTGTAGTTTCTTCTTGTGATCTCGACTGTTTTAATCGCATGCGTAAATGTAATTGTGTTATTCTAGAGGAGTCGGTACAGTCCAGAACATGATAGATATGAGAATCTGATTGACTCTGTTCCTTCTCCTAAGCTGTAAATTATATGTTGATGTATAATAAGTGGAATAAGAAAATACTCTCTCTCCTAGTCTGGAAACTTTGTGTGCTTTCTTCTTGAATCCTTATGTGATCTCTACGGTAAGGGAAAAACAAGAATAGACCGTGGTATTGTATGGAGAGACTGGTATAAAATGTGTGTTGCTGTATAAGTAGGTATACTTGTCAATACCATTGAAATGTGTTATGATTATAAAAGAATTAAGACAGTTGAGCTTGTTGAATGTTATAAACTGCCTTTGAGTAATTGTTAGAAACATTCTTGTTGGAGTATTGCTTGTCTTTAGAATGGTAGTATTCATTTGTTCTTAGTCTCTAATATATAAAATGAATTATCTGAAAGGTATTAAGGATTAATTGACATCTATAATATGAGTCATGCGTTTAAGGTCATGTAGAAATATATGAAGATGAATAGCCTGATTTATGTTAAGAATTTGAAGAAATGATTTCATTTAAACAGGTTGTTTAATGAGAACAATTGGTGGATTGCAATTGTTTTAAGAATTAGTGCTTATCATGCTCAGTTCACCGAACTGACCCGTGTTGACAATTTTTGCAGATGGTTGTCGTAAGTGGTAAAGGCACGCAGATCTGATATGATATTCAGAGTGTTTAATTTGGTTTTATGATGAAGTCCAACTTGATTCTCTAAATGTATTACATGAAGAAAGTTGTTCTTTTGCTGTTGAGTATTGTATCAAGTATGCTGAATGCATAAATTGTAATTGATTAGCTTAGAAATGAATGAAATGAGGGGATTGTTACTTATGTGGTTGCATTTGTATCTTGATGAATTGAACTTCTTCGGTTCGAATGTTTTTAAGTGCATTTTTATTATGTTTATACCTTGAAGTTATTAGGATTCTCTAAGTAAGCCTTGTAAAGATTATGTGGCTGGATACTTGTAAATGATTGGTAGTTCTGTTATGTTCTATATAAGGCTAAATTAGAAATTAGCCCACTGTTCTTCGGGAAGCTAAGGTTAAAATAAACCTTAACAGAAGTGAGAACGGAAGAGTAATTTATTACTCCTAACCTTGATCTAAGTCAAGACAACATATTAAATGATTTAAAATTACTATATCTTAATACAAATAAGCATGATATAATACAGTTTTGAAAAACGATTTAAACCTAAAAAGGTATATTTATCATCCTTAAGAGGAGACTTAGGGCTACTGCCCATTTTCGTTGATTAAGATTATGGTGAATAAAGGAACTCTTGATGAGATCTCAAATCTTATTAATTTCTCTCTATGTGAATGGATCTTAATTAAGTAAGGCAACTCAATGATGAGGAGCCCAGAGTTGGGATAAGACTAATCGAAAAGGAGAGTCGTAAAGTATAATTTCAACTCAACGTATGTAACACCTTAGGATAAGTAGATCTTTAGGAGGTGGTTTTGTAGGATGTCGGCATGTTGATCGCAGGGGGTTGTACCCTCAGAAGATTAGGATCTTCTCGAAGATACAACAATGCAGGTGGCTTATGGAGACACCCTTTGCATTGATCATTAAGATTTACGCCTTAAACTCGAACAAGTTTTACTCGGGATCTGGTTAGGAACATGGTCATGTTATGAGGCTGCCCTTGGAGATTTGGGGTACATTGACACACTGGGTTAACTAGGGTTTATCCAATATGTCAGCTTATCCCTAGTCCTCAAGAGCATCCTTATAATGTTGTCATGTTATTAATCCATTCCTGAGTGAATGACTTGGGGGAGGGATGGCTGACAGAAGTTACTATGGGACATTCTATATAACATCGGAGTAGGGTGGAGGACGTATTCCAGATTGACGAGTATTCCGTTAAGGAATATGAGACATGAATAAGTATGTTTCAAAACTTTTCCCAAAGTATCGCAAGTGCTGCTGATTGCGTTGTTATATGTCACCTAGTCTAAGGGACGAGATGCTAATGAATAATGGTAACGATTATTCGATAGGTTCCTTGGACAGAGCATTCTGAAATCCCATATTAGTGAAGAGAACCGCAAGAGTGAAGAGTTTGTAAAAAAACCAACTCTGTGAAACACATGAATAGATCGGTAGATCACCGAGTCATGGAATGAATAGATCGGTGGTGCACTGAGTCATTACAGCTGCATATGGTTATCTGTTATGAGAATGGTTGTTTTGATTTGTGAGTTCTAAATTATGTATTTAGAACTAGGAAGCATTTATCAACAAAAAAAAATTCTTGTTCTAATGTACTAAATTGGGAACATTACATCTTGGTATCAGAGCTGAAGGTTGCAGCTCTTGGACCTATTGTGTCCATAATCTGATAAAAACCTGAATTTTCTTGTAACAGAAAATGGTTAGAATAAGAGGAAACGTTGCGAATAATGCTCCACCAGAAGGAGGGGCGGTAACAACCCAAAAGCTTGATGAGATCCTTGTTGCCCTATTGGACACAAGAGATCGTTTGCCTTTACTTGAACAACAAGTAATGGGAAATGAGGAGGATGATGAAGTGGTAACAACAATCAACAACCTCCCGAGGACAACCCGATTTGGGTGTTGATAACAACACTTTGAAATGCACCTGTCCAACCAAAAACAAAAAGGCCGGGTGTTGGCGTGCCAAACTCACTAATGATATAAAAGGATAAGTCCACCTAAATATGATGGCACCACATTAGGAGATGGAGCTGAGAACTGGCTCATGAAATGGAGAAGTACTTTGCAATAAGAAACTTCTCGGAGGAAACCAAAGCTATTTGGGGAGCCTATCAGCTTTCCCACGAAGCATCTTCATGGTGGGATAGCCGTAAAGCTGAGCTAAATATTGATGAGACCAATATTACTTGGGATCAATTTAAGGGCTATTTTAGGCAACGTTGGCTGCCACAACTTTTCTATGATCAGAAAATGACAGAATTTCAGAACTTAGCTCAAGGAAGCTAACGATGGCCGAATCTTGGGAGCGGTTTACAAAACTCCTTAAGTATGTACCGCAGTATCAAACTGACGAGAAGTTCAGAATACGGAAATTCATCATGGGACTAAATCCCGTGATAGGAGGAGAGGTCGATGTGCACAGCCCTACCACTATGGAAGGGGTTGTTGAAAAGGCCATAAGACAGGAACAAAAATTAAAGGCTATTTCTGCTCATAAAGAGGAAGTGTGGAAGAAGATTGCAAACCCTTCTTCAACTTCACTTGCACCCAAAAAGGGGCCATGGAAAAAGTTTGGAAATAGAAGTAAGTTTCCTGGGGATAATAGTAAGAAAACGATAGCAAATAAGCCTGCTGGAAATGTAAGGGATAGTTTTGCCAAAAATTATAACAATGGGCAGAAACCCTATGGAGGACAACGTGATAACTTTAAGGCTGGAAGTAATTTTGAGCCTAAAAAGGGACCTATAGGAGGCTGCTACAATTGTGGCAAAGACCACTATGCAAATTAGTGCCCTTTGAAGAAGGATGATCGTAATCAGCAACATAAGATACATGCTGCAGTAGCAGACAAGCAAGCTAAAAAGCAAGTGACACCTATAGAAGTTCCGGGTAAGTTATTTGGCATACCTGTCACTATTCTTTTTAATACATGAGCTACTGAATGTTTCATTTCTAGTAAACTTGCTTCTAAACTTAAGAGAAAGCTTGGAAAAATGGATAAATCTTGGGTACTATACAATATGGTAATAACTTTCTGTTCATATAGTGAGTATGTGTATTTTTGGGTTGTCCTTGACTTACCTAAATTTTCCACTGAAGTTGACCTCTATGTTGCACCTTGAGGATCCTATGACATTGTCATCGGTGTTAATTGGTTAGTTGACCATAAAGCAAAAGTAGACTGCTATGAAAAGAAAATAAAATGTTTAGATGATCGGCTGAAGGCAGCAGAGATTCAAGGTGTGAAACGGGAAATTTCAGTTAGAAAACTATCAGCTATGCAGCTTAAAAAGGCTAAAAACAAAGGATGTACCCTTTATGCAGTAAAGATATCTGAATTTTCAGAAGAAGATGGTGATTCCATGAAACGATTCCCTCTGTTGCAAAGTTTCAAGGATGTATTTCCAGAGGAATTACCGGGTTTACCACCCAAAAGGGAATTTGACTTCACTATTGAAATCAAACCAGGAATGGAACCTATTTCCAAAGCACCTTATCGGATGACTACTACAGAGTTAGTCGAGCTTAAGGCACAATTGCAAGAAATTTTGTCTAAGGGTTTGATTAGACCAAGTGTTTCACCTTGGGGAGCGCCAGTAATATTTGTAAAAAAGAAGGATGGAACACTTAGGCTTTGTATTGACTATCGGATGTTGAACAAAGCAACAATTAAGAATAGATACCCACTTCCAAGGATTGACGATCTATTTGATCAGATGCGTGGGGCAGTGGTTTATTCCAAGATAGATCTTTGATCTGGTTATCATCAATTAAGGATTAGAGAAGAAGATATTCATAAAACAACTTTCCGGACCAGTACGGACATTATGAATTCACGGTTCTACCCTTTGGATTAATTAATGCACCCACAACTTTTATGAACTTAATGAATAATATCTTTCAAGAATATTTGGACAAGTTTGTACTCATATTCTTGGATGATATTCTCATTTATTCTAAAAGTGTTGATGAGCATAATGAAAATTTGAAGATAGTTTTGGAAATTTTGAGAAAAAGAAAGTTATATGGTAAGTTATCCAAATGTTCTTTCTTTGATACAGAAGTTCACTATTTGGGTCATGTCATTAGTAAGGAAGGAATTGCTTGTGGATCCTTCAAAATAGTGGCAATAACTGAGTGGCCTGCACCAAAGAATGTACATGAAGTAAAAAGCTTCATGGGCCTTGCTGGTTATTATAGAAAATTTGTTAAGGATTTTTCTAAAGTGGCTGCACCAATAACTTCATTGCAGAAGAAGGATAAGAAATTTATTTGGAATGATAAGTGTGAAACTGCTTTCAAAAGTTTGAAAATCCAGTTGACTTCAGCACCTATATTAGCTATACCAGACCCTAATGGGATCTTTATTGTTGTAACTGATGCTTCTAGGGAAGGCCTTGGTGGTGTTTTGTTACAAAATGATCAAGTCATAGCATATGAAAGTAGAAAACTTAAGTTACATGAGCTGAATTATGCCCCTCATGATTTGGAGCTTGCTGCCATTATTCATGCGCTTCAAGTCTGGAGACACTATTTACTTGGGAAACCTTTTGAGTTGAAAACTGATCACTTAGGACTGAAATATATTTTCACTCAGCCTAATCTAAATGCTAGACAGAGAAGGTGGTTAGAGTTTTTATCTCAATATGACTTTGATATTAGCTACATCAAAGGAAAAGAGAATAGAGTAGCAGATGCTCTAAGTCGTAGGAAGCACATTTCTGCTCTTATAACATTAAGAACTCAGTTTAAGGATGAGGTAAAAAGTGCCTCAGAATCTGATATATACTTTCAACAAGTAAAAGCAGCGCTTGCTGCAGAACCTAATGATGAAAGGTATAAAGGTTTTCATTTTGATAAGGAAGGAATCTTACGTTATGAAAACAGGGTATACGTACCTTTGCTAAATGATTTGAGAAAGAAGTTGTTAGTTGAATTTCATAATTCGCCCTTCTCTGGACACCCGGGTATCACAAAAATGCTTGCTGATCTAAAACAACAATACTTTTGGAAAGGTATGAAAAAGGATGTTATTGATTTTGTGACTCATTATCTGGAATGTCAGCGGGTTAAGGCAGAACACATGCACCCTGCTGGACTATTATATCCCCATAGCATACCACAATACAAATGGCAAGTAATAAGTATGGACTTTGTATAAGGGTTACCTATGTCCAGGAATAAACATGATGTTATCTAGTAGTTGTAGATAAACTAAGGTAGCTCATTTCATCGCTAGAAATCTAAAGGATGATTCACCAGTGTTGGCCAAAAGATTCGTGCATGAAATTTTCAGGTTACATGGTGTACCAGAATTGATTATATCTGACAGGGATCCTAGAATGACATCAAGATTTTGGCAAACGCTTAATACAGCTCTTGGAACGAAACTAAACTTCAGTTCTGCATATCATCTAGAAACGGATGGACAAACTGAGAGAGTAAATCAAGTGTTGGAAGATATGTTGCGAATGTATTGCATGGATCAGCAGTATAAATGGGAAGAGTATCTTCCATTAGTTGAGTTCACATACAACAACACTTATCACTCATCTCTTAAAATGGCACCTTTTGAAGCACTTTATGGAAGGAAGTGCAAAACCCCTATTAGTTGGGATAGTATTGAGGATAGAGTGGTAATTGGACCAGAAATCCTCACTGAAATGGAACAACAAGTAAAGTTGATTCGTGAACGATTAAAGGAAGCAGCAGATAGGCAGAAGAGCTATGTTGACCTTAAGCGGGTTGATCGAAGGTTTGAGCTTGGTGAGAAGGTTTTTATTCATGTTAAACCTAGAAAGAGTTCTATAACTTTTGGCAAGGCTGCCAAGTTGTCACCTCATTTTGTGGGACCTTTCGAAATTATCGAAATAATCAATCCTGTAGCTTATCGATTAGCATTACCACCTGCTTTGTCTCGCATGCATGATGTTTTCCATATTTCTTTGCTTAAGAAATATGTTTCAGATTTGTCACATGTCTTAAATTGGAATTCCTTGCAGGTCCAAGACCCAGGAATAATCGTGGTTAAACCCACATGAGTGCTAGAAACTCACCAATTGCATTTGAGAAATCATGAAATACAACAATGTAAGGTCTAGTGGGACCAGTTTAACGAAGAAAGTGCAACTTGGGAAAATCTAGAAGAGATGAAAATTGCTTTTCCTTTTCTTTTTCAACAGAATGAAATCTGTTGACAAAACATTTTTATGAACTTATCTTTTTCATGTCTATATGAAAGCCAGATTGAGGCAAACATTATTCAGGCTGAATAAAATGTATTGTGACATTGATTTCTGGAACTAATCAAGTTGGAAATAGTCTTATTGTATTGTGAACTAATAAATTGGTTGACCTGAAGGTAAATCAAAATATGTAATCATCGGGACGATGAATCTTTTAGGAGGGAAGCATGTAACACCCTGAACTATTGTTACTTCCTCCTGAGCATTCAAGTGTTGATATATGATTTCTTCTATAAAAGGATGTGTTCCTTTGATTGTGAAGTCATGCTTGATATGGATTGAATCTTCTTTGCTCTTGAAGATCTTTGACTGAGTCAGGATATGCTTGGACTCTTTTATTTCTTTCATTTTTAGCACCTGAGTTCAATTCAAATTTGAGAGGAATTGTGGATTTATCCATCTTTATGACTTAGCCTTGGATCAGTTGCATTGATCCAAGAGATGTTTTAAGTTTATTCTGGATGAACAAAAATTATAGACCTTACGAAAGTTGCAAGGTCTGAATGTGTTGAATAAGCAATTCCGGAGTCTAACTCAGGCTGATCGTGTTAAATGAATTGGTTCTGATATCGTAATATCAGGAAGGCCTAGACCTTAAGCCAGGTAATAAATTCTGGTGTATACTGTAAGCTTTTTATCAATGCCGGATAGAATCCATTTCGGGAATGTTATACCCTGTTGGTTCTTATACTGATCGGTCCTACTTGTGAGACCTAGAATGGATTCATTAAGGTTAATAACCTTAACCTAAACTATAACCTATTGGTTAAATTATTATTAATCTAACCTAGCCCTAAACTATAAGCTAAATGTTCCTAAGGTTAGCTACACCTAGCACTATGAAGTAAGACTAATGTCTTACCTTATGATCTACCTATGTTTCTAACCTATCTTAACTAATGATCATGGTTGGAGGGGACCTATGAAGGGGTGTGAGCCATGGGCGGTGGTTTCCATGGCATTAAATGAGGTGGATAAGGATGAAGGACTTGGGATTTGGTGGAGGTTGCTAATGGCTATTGGGACCTGACGTGGCAGCATCACCAAATTTTGGAATGGTTATTTGTTTTCATTTGTCAATCGCCAACTTTGGCGGTCGGTGGCAATGGAAAATAGGTAGGAATCTTGGAGTTAATGTCATTGATGAAATTCGATTCCCGAGCGTGGATTGCTTGGGAAGGCATGCAAATGGAAAACTAGTTGGTTGTTTGGTTTTCCATACGCTTCATTTTTCTCTCTATTTGATCACTGGTTCTTCGAACCAGTCTACTTTGTGTTGCATGGCAACTATGAGAATATCTAGCTCTTTTCTCTATCGGGAAAGTTTATAAGGCATGAAGGTAACAATTTATTGTTGTTTAATCTATCGTGGAAGAAGAAGTGAAGGTGCGAGCACATTCAGAGGTCTTCTTGATTTTTAAGTGACATTACCGGGCATGATTAGCCCGACTTTTAAAAATCTTGCTTTACTCCAAATGATTTCATTAAAACAACTCTATTCAGGTGATTTTAGTACTGTTGGTTTGAAGCAATGTATTGGTTCTTCTTTTCCTGTGGAATTAGGAATCTCGGGTTAATCGAAGACCTTGTTGGAATGTTTACTGTATTTATTCTTCCTTTTGGATTCATTTCGATTGAAGACCCGGCTATGCTTTTATTGTTGTTGAATCCTGTTGAATATTGCTTTGAATACTTGAAGTTTCTTGTTTGGAATGCTTGCTGTGATTATACTATGCTTGAATGTGACTATAGTAGAAGTCCTCACTGTGTTTGCAATTTTGGGTTAAACTCCGTTGGAGTCCTTGAAATGTAACTTATGTTTTTGACTTATGTAGAAGTTTTGCTATGAACACTATTGGAATCCTTGAAATGGATAGTATGTTTACGACTTACGCAGAAGATTAGTTGAGAATACTATATGGTATTGACTCCATTAGAGCTCTTGAAACGTAACTTATGTTTTGACTTATGTAGAATTTCTTGTGAATCTTTGTTGGAATCCTTGAAATGGATAGTATGTTTTCGACTCCTGTAGAAGCTTTGTTGTGAATACTTATTGGTTTTGACTCTGTTGGAGTCCTTGAATTGTTGTCGTATGAATTCGACTTCAATCGAAACCCTAGTTGTGAGTACTGGTTGGATTTGACAACTGTTGGAGTCCTTGCGGTATTTCCATTTAAACATGACTCCTGATGAAGTTCTTGATATGTTGCGTGTTGGCTCGATTCCTGATTTAAGTCCTCGCTATGCATGCATATTGAATAGACTCTTTCTTAATATTGTTGTGTTTATGTTCAGTTCGATTCTGAGGAATTAAGGGATGGGTTTTCTTTACAAACTCGACTCTGTTTGAGACCTGCTATATTTTCGTATTAGCTCGACTTCGGATGAAACTTTGATGAAATTATTGATATGGAATCGAAACTGTGAAGTCCTTGTTGTGGTTATTCTTTCTTGAATTCAGCTTCGATATAATTCCTTCTTTGTATAATCGTAGGGATTAGATTCGAGTTGAATGAAGTCAGTGCTTGTTTGTGTTTCGACTCGGTTATGAATGTCACTTTGTAATTACATAAGGAAACGTCATTTGTTTATAGTGTTATCTAGTCTCATGTTTGGTGTGATAAAAGCTACTAGCCATGCCATGTCGAGGCGATGGCATTGGTTTTTTCATGTTGATGAATGTATGGAAAAGATTTTTTGAGTCTATTATGGTTGGATTATTTACTATTGCTTTGTCGGAGAGCTCTTGTATTGCTTAATAGCTACAGTGATTTTATTATTGAATTTAGATGAAATTGTAGTTTCTTTTTATGATCTCATTGTTTTAATCGCATGCATAAATGTAATTATGTTATTCTAGAGAAGTCGGTATAGTCCAAACATGATAGATATGAGAATTTGATTGACTCATTTCCTTCTCCTAAGGTTTGTAAAATTAAATGTTGATGTATAATAAGTGGAATAAGAAAATACTCTCTCTCCTAGTCTGGAAACTGTGTGCTTTCTTCTTGAATCCTTATGTGATCTCTACGGTAAGGGAAAAACAAGAATAGACCGTGGTGTTGTATGGAGAGACTGGTATAAAATGTGTGTTGCTGTATAAGTAGGTATACTTGTCAATACCATTGAAATGTGTAATGATTATAAAAGAATTAAGACAGTTGAGCTTGTTGAATGTTATAAACTGCCTTTGTGTAATTGTTAGAAACATTCTTGTTGGAGTATTGCTGTCTTTAGGATGGTTGTATTCATTTGTTCTTAGTCTCTAACATATAAAATGAATTATCTGAAAGGTATTAAGGATTAATTGGCATCTATAATATGAGTTATGCGTTTAAGGTCATGTACAAATATATGAAGATGAATAGCCTTATTTATGTTAAGAATTTGAAGAAATGATTTCATTTAAACAGGTTGTTTAATGAGAACAATTGGTGGATTGCAATTGTTTTAAGAATTAGTGCTTATCATGCTCAGTTCACTAAACTAACCCATGTTGACAATTTTTGCGAGATGGTTATCGTAAGTGGTAAAGGAAAGTAGATCTAATATGATATTCAGAGTGTTTAATTTCATTTTATGATGAAGTCCAACTTGATTCTCTAAATGTATTACATGAAGAAATTTATTCTTTTGCTGTTGAGTATTGTATCAAGTATGCTGAATGCATAAATTGTAATTGATTAGCTTAGAATGAGGGGATTTTTACTTATGTGGTTGCATTTGTATCTTGATGAATTGAACTTCTTCGGTTCAAATGTTTTTAAGTGCATTTTTATTATGTTTATACCTTGAAGTTATTAGGATTCTCTAAGTAAGCCTTGTAAAGATTATGTGGCTGGATACTTGTAAATGATTGGTAGTTCTGTTATGTTCTATATAAGGCTAAATTAGAAATTAGCCCACTGTTCTTCGGGAAGCTAAGGTTAAAATAAACCTTAACAGGAAGCTGAACGGGAAGAGTAATTTATTACTCCTAACCTTGATCTAAGTCAAGACAACATATTAAATGATTTAAAATTACTATATTTTAATACAAATAAGCATGATATAATACGAGTTTTGGAAAAAGCGATTTAAACCTAAAAGGTATATTTATCATCCTTAAGAGGGAGACTTAGGGACTCTTTTGCCCATTTTAGTTGATTAAGATTATAGTGAATAAAGGAACTCTTGACGAGATCTCAAATCTTATTAATTTCTCTTTGTGAAATGGATCTTAATTAAGTAAGGTACCTAAACTTTACACAATTATTTATTAATTACCTTGTAATTGATAAATCCACATCTGCCTTACCCGCCACCTCACTTTGCCACCTCATCATGACCTAGCCTAACCTATAACCTAATTAGGACCCATGACTTGGTCTAGACTCACATCCATAACTAATGCCTCCTTACTCGCACCCAAAGCCGACCTTCTAGCCACTTGACCAAGCCATGGCCCATCCCTCGGGAGAAAAGCGGGGAAGGTGGGCTATTTTACTAAAAATAGCCTACTTTTTCCTAACCGATGCCGGTTCTACTCGGCCGCCGTCGGTTACGCAACCGCCATCGGTTCCTGTAAATGGGCTCCCCAAACCAAAACAACGGATCGGAATTTCATTTTGGAGATCGGTCGAAGGATTTGGATCAGCGAGAGGCATTGCGGCGAGGAGCGAGTCGAGATCTTCACTTGACCAAGCGAGGCAGTGAAAATACTAGGCGTGTTTACACAAAGGAGATCAACTTGCACCTTCGTAAAAACCCGATAAGTTACATCTTGCATGTCCTCCATTATAACATTTCTTATGCTTTTGGAATTACAGGTCCTCCCAAATCCGTTTACTGAATCCATTATCCAACGTACCATTGCCTCTAAGCTTTGTCATTCTTTTGCTTCTAACCATCCCATTTCCTAATACTATCCAAAAACCAGCCATTCAAACACCACAACCAGCCCGAAGATCCTAGAACCCACCGGTATCGGTTATCGATGCCGGCATCGGTTATAGGTAACAGCGGCATCGGTTCCTTTGATCAAAAACCGGAAAAACACCTTTCCCTACCCGGTTCAACCAAGCAATTTAATTGATATTTCTGAGTCTTTTGTGTTAATTCACGTTAGCGAAAGCCCGACCACCTTGAAAGGAAGTTTTACATTTCACAGGCCCAAGGCGATTTCCTCATTTATTGTTTAATCAAATCTTGTGGTCTTGTGTTCTTATTTGCGGGTAGTCCTTCCCGAGACAAAAGGAGTTCTCCATGATCAACTTTGATCTTTCTCTACGATGCGCACATCATCTCGACATTCTACGGGTATTCCTCCTAACCCTAACCTTATCTTTTCTAAAAGGAGCGCAAGCATTTCAGTGAAACATTTTGCACGCCTTGGTGGGACCCATTTTGGGTTTATCTTTATTTCTTGCTTGCTTTCATATAGGGAGCATACTTGCTTTTTTTCTTCTTCTAGAGATATTCACAAGGTATTTTATTATTACGGTAAAAGAACTTGCTTTGTTTTTGCATCTTGCATTAGTAAAAGTCATCTCTTTTGCTTCATCGAATATCACTTTCGATTTGGGTTTTAAAACACATGCATTGCATTCTGCTGTTGTTTTCAATTCTAGTGAACATAGATTAAGTAGCAGTTCGTACACGTGGGGGTGATATCCACGGTATTGACGGAAATTAATCTTACATTCAACTGCACAACACATACCGAATCACTTCACAATTAACACAACAGACTCAAACATCCCCCTTTTTCCATGCGGTATTCCTCACTTAGATTGAGAGTAACCTTATAAGCCAAAACAACTTGACATTTCCCTAAGTCTCTTGTTTAGGATTACGACATCATTCTACGTCTAAAGGCATAAGCCCACAATAATTAAAATTAACCCTAAGGTTAATCTACGGATTTGCGTGTGCATCTTGCTTGTTTCTTTGTTCTTTTTTCTCTGTCATACTCTGTCTTTTGTGATCAATAAGTTGATAAATATACTCAACGTTGCTAAAAATCAAATTAGCAGCCCTTTGTATCTTCTTATCCTAGATTTTTGACACCGGCATCGGTTAAGGGACCGACGTCGTTTCCCCTGTGACCGACAGCGGTTAGTAAACCGATATCGGTTACTGTCTCCATCAGCCCCTGACAAACCAGCAACTTGCCAAATTCATCATTTTGAGGTTGTTTTTGTTCTTGATAGATTGAAACTTTACTGTGAACTGCTGTCCATGGTTGTTATCACTCGAAAGCAAGCCGCATACATGGTTTCACACGCTTGCTCTGTTTCTTTGCTGAATCACCCCCTTCACCTACATGGGAATCCTACGATACCGGTGAGGTTCCAAAATTCTGTGGGAGATAAGGACTTTGCCAAGTTTACGGATGCTAATTCGGTATTTGTATGCTGAATACTATTTGTCTCATACCCACGACCGTACACACGATGGTCAGCTCCTTGTATAGGTATGCCTATCGGTATAGCTGCTCATTTAGCTCCCACTCCTCCACGATAATACCGCCTTGCTTCTGCATCTCTAGCCCCGTCTCCCGATCCGGCAGTGCGAGAGGTTCATCGACCCGATTAGCTTTCCTTTTGTTAATCTTGGACCCCACGTTTCGTTACCACCAACTGCCCCTACCTCATCTCTTTTGCAGACTGCTCCATTCATGACTTGCTCTCTGCCACCTATCCACACGAGCTTTCCTTCTCAAGCTCCGCCTACCTTTTCATTCCCATACACGTATCCAGTAACCTCAACACCTTATATGGGACATCCCTATTCTGGTGCACCATCATCTCATCCAACCACTGATTTCATCAAACAAATGATGGACAAAATGCAAAATTTGGAGGCTTCGGTTTCGGGAAGTCGTAGCGCCTTGACATACGAACAAGTTTGTCGGGAGCCCATTCACCCTTGTCCCCCTTCATTCATATCCTCCTCGATGGGAGTTGCTTAAAATTTACTCGTTTTAATAGTAAAGAGGATCCTCAACAACACTTGCGATCATTTAGACATCTTGTTATTTGATTGCCCATAATGATGCCTTGTTACTCCGCACCTTCCTATGTCCTTATCGGGACCATGCAGGTGGTACGGTGCTTTAACCCGACCTCGATCTTCTCTTTTAACCAACTAGCCCAATCTTTCTTGGATCATTTCTCCATTAACATTGCTAAGAAAGTATCTATCACCGACCTTTATGCCATCCAAAATTTGAGGGCGAATCTATCGCGATTTCGTTGGACGATGGCGGGGCCTTATCAACCAACTTACGTATGCCTTGCCTCAGCCGAACTTATCGAACTCTTTACGCGGGCTGCGCTAAGCTGTCTCCCCTACCCTCCAAATCCAAACTTTCCGTACATTCGGCGAGGCCTTTCTGTGGCTCGAAAATTAGAAATTCGAGCCTTAGAGGAAGAGAAATTGCGGTTGCGCAACAAGAACTCCACTTTCGAACTCCTGATTCTACCAATAAACCAAATACCACCACTCCTCACGCGTCCACCTCTTCTAAATCAAAAGGAGCTGTCCACGCGGTGATGGTCAAATCCCAACCACCGTCGATACTCCACCAAAACCACTATAAATCTGGCCGAACCCATCAACTACACTCCCTTGGGAGAAACCTATAGTGTCATCTTGGAAAAATTGCTAAAGCGGGAGCCATTACCTTACCTCTGTTAAACCTCATTACAGGTTTGATTCCACTCGCGCCATACCTTCTGAGTACAAAGAAAATGACTTTTGTAACTTCCACGCGTGAAGGGACACGGTCATGAAAAGCTACAAGATGTTGAAAAACATAGTGCGGGAAATGGTTGATGCGGGGATATAGCCCTCGATAATCCTAACGCCCTGTTGTAACTTGATTTGAAAATTTTCAACAAGCCATTCCCGAATCACTCGTCCAACGATAACGTCGACCGGGATATCTTAGCCGAGGAGAGTGTTCATGAGATCCATGCGGTGTTCGATACCCGGCCCAAAAGCCTCTATCGAGAAAATTTTGAATCAAGCCTCTTCACTAACACGGGGCCGAACCTCCTTTACCACCATCAAGCCAAAGCGAAATCGTTCCTTTACCCATAGAAGAGTTAAGCGCCGGGCTTCCCTTCCCATCAGTAGGTCTTCTTACACCACATCCCTCTGGTTGCGGCGGATGTTGTCTAATCTATCCATTTCCCAGGACGTCTCCTTCTACCACTCTTGCCGCACAAGAGGAAGGTCGCCACTCCCTTTGACATCCTTAGGCGAGAAATCTCTTGCACACATCACTAAATTCTTTAGCGTGTGAGACCCTCTCGAACATGCCCTTACGCCTATTAGTCCCTCATCACCTAAATCTTTTCCGACCGTCGACCTCTTAACATCTATTGATACGATGCCTCATCTACCCCTGTATCACTCCCACGATGGTGGAATTACAACCCACCTTTCTTCCGTACCAAAATTACAAATCACACACAGGGCTGTCATTCCACGGAAGATAGACGGGCCCTATGGGAGCGTTTGAGTACCCCTTTTTCTACTCAAATGCAAATGGTGATCTGATGTCTCCACCATCTACCCGAAGTGCTTCGAAGCTTAAAATGCCCTGTTCTCACCTTCACCCCCTCACCTCTACCAAATGCCCCGTCCACTTCTATCAACTTAACCGAGATCTTCCCCTACGCTTGGGACCTCACGATGCCCGAGTCTAACACACCCGCTTTAGCGACTCGATCTATCCAAAAATAAATCCGTTCCGCCACCTAGGAGAGCGAAACGCATCCGGGCCTCTATCACAATTAAAACCCTCATCGTCACACCCACCTTCCATATTGGGACCTCATCCCTCCACATTACACCAATATATCATACCTCCTTTGTTTTCTTGCAAAAGCGACCTCGCCTTCTACACCTATCGAGAGATCAAAGGGTATCACAACATCGTTACCCAGCGTATCCGGTCCACCTATCAACCCTAAACCAATCCCATCATCAAAGGATTTATTTTACTGTCACTCCCCTTTCTCAGTGGTTGTTTCCCATTACCACGCCATCACGCCAACCTCATCATCTAACCAGTGAGAGCGTAACCACGTGTCGAGAAACCACGTTTAGTGAAAAACATGTCGGCACCCCTCGGCTAAACCACCACTGTCAGAACCAACCACGCCCAAACATTACCAAAACCCGCACAACCAATACCTTCATCCGATTTTGACCCCCTCAAAGGATCTTACGCCAAAATCCTTGCTATGTTGGTGGAGAATGCGACCATTTCCCTACCTCCACTTAGACCTTATGACCCGTCTAAACCCCGACCTATGGGTTACGATGAGTCTAAAATCTGCGCTTATCACCGCACACGGGACATGATGTGGAGGGATGCAAAGCTCTAAAAACCATCCTTCGTCGAGTCACCTCTCCCGGATAGAAAGATTAAGAAAGACAACTTACGAAGGGAAAGACCTCTAGCGTCGATTCCCTCTACTATATCATCTATCCCGCCTCACCAAGATCTATCATTATTCTGACCCCACCTCTTGAAGACCATGAATTATCCCACCATCTTCCTCATCTCGGATCTACGAGATTAATATGATTAGTGTCATTACTCGAGACGAGAAAAACAATGGGAAAGCGAAAAAACACACTGCGGCATCTCTTTCTCCTTGACCATCCAGATTACACCACCACCTAAAGTGGTTATTCGCGGACCCGCCTATCCGTCTCTAATGGAGTTGCCCACCGAACCATGATCAAACGGCTTCATCGATCGCCCGTAAAAATGACACTATATGATCTCATTCGGACTTGAATCTCTCATCGACAAGCTCTCGTTGAGATCCTTGAGGATAGAGGTTTTACCCAACGAAACCACTGCCCGTGGCCCTCCATTCTAACACCCGATCACGTTTCCTCTCTCACCCAACAATCCATCTCCCCCACCACTTACGTCTCAAAACAACAAGCCGCTGCGATTAGTTTCTCGGAAGATGAAATTATCGACTTTGGTGCGAGAAGACCACGACCACCCCCTTTTCATTTCCGCTTACGTCAGAGACATTGAGTACGTCGGGTTATGATTGGCGGGCGCTAGCCTAAACATCATCTCTTGAAAAGCCTTCCAACAAATGAACATCCCTTCAGTTGCATGTGTGCCCGCCCCATCATGTTGCGATCATTGATAGCGCTATTACTTCTACCTTAGGCACCGTGATCCTCAACATTCGCGTAGGCCCACGTACTTTACCGAACTCTTCTATGTCCTTGAAGGAGAGTTCGATATAATATATTCTTTGGGTGGTCCTTGGATCAGAGCCATGGGATGCGTTCCCTCAACATTACATCGATGCATAAAATTTGAGTACAGGGAAGTCCTACTGCTTAAAAGCTGATCCTCCCCCTTGAAAACTTGCGATATGTTATACACCCAAGCGATGTGCTTATACCAATTAAGACACCCATACATTCAACCCAACCATCCTCTTGAATGTACCTCAACCATCCACCTCATTGCACCTACGCCTTGGTGATGAAACCACCGTCGCCTGAAACCACTTCTCTTCCATGACTAACATCCCAACCTCAGGCCCCTTAGTAGATGTTTTCATCGCCTCACGTTGGGGGAGTACCGCTTTATATGCGTTAGTTCTTTCCCTACCCGCGAGGAGTACGGACAATTACATGCGCATCCCACCTACGGCCGTCGCGTGGGGAGGTAATCTCTTACGGACCACCCCATTGCCGCACTAACCTAACGTATGGGGGTGTTGGCGCATCCTCCATTACCCACTGAACCTCCTCTTGGTGTGGTTCCCTTCGATCCGATTTTCAATACTTGACAAATCGTCGTTTCATCCCTCACCTTCTTGACTCATTTGTGCGTGGAAGGCTTTGGTTTTGGCCTTCTGAACAAGGCCGACATACACTCATTCCCGTGACCACACGAAACATAATGATCGAAGTGGTCTCGGTTTTCCGAAACACCTACACGGGAGACACCTCCTGTCAGGTTGTATCTGGAAGAGGAAGGCGTCGCCCCTACCAACCATCATCACCCACTTTGCCATCATCTCCCACGAGAATCGATGGACCACAGAATCTATCCCTCCTAACTTTTTTCATAAATGCTATCTTCATAGGTCCTCTCACTTATCAGCGCGATAATGAGGACCCATCTTCTCTTCCCCTACGTATCCGGACATGATCGAAGAGGATTCGCCTTTGATTAATGTTGTTGAATGCCGGGATGGCGACTCCATCCTCACTTACAGGCGCGGATGATTCTTATATTGACGCGCCTTACCATCTGAAACCCAAACTATCTTTGAGCAGATCTACTATAGAAATCAACATCCACGGAGGAAGATCCTCACATAGTGAAGATTGGACAATCCCTTAACACATCGAGAACAAGCCGCCTTTTCTACCTTTCTCCGTGCTCATGACAAGCTTTCGCATGGTCTTACGGCGACATGCAGGAATTGATCCTACCATTGCCGTCCATAACATCACCTAAACCCCGATTCCAAACCAGTCAAACGAAATTGAGAAAAATGCATCCACGCATTGCTCTCTTGGTCGAAGGAGCTCAGCGACTCCTTTACTGTTTCCTTCATCTTGCTATTGACTATCCTCGATGGATTTCTAACATCGTACATCACTAAAAGCGGCGGGGGACTTCGGATATGCCTGATTTCGGGATCTTAACCTTGCTTGCCCCGAGGATGACTTCCCCCTCCCAGTATTGATCAACTTGTTGATCTCACTTTGCGAGCCATGAAATGCTTTCTCTCATGGATGGCTTTTGAGGATCTGACCAAATTTTGGTTGCCCTGCCCGATCAACACAAAAGCGCCTTCATAACTCCTTGGGAACCTTACATTATCGTGTCATGCCATTTGGCCTTAAGAATCTTTGGTCTTTACCTATCGGCGGGCTATGACCTACATTTTCATGACATTATGCACACTATCCTTGAAGACTATGTCGACGATCTTCTCGGCAAGTCTAAACATCGTAGTGAACATCTCGATGTTTTAACCATTATTTTTGATACTTTGTTACAATATTACATCGCCTTGACCGAAGAAATGTGTCTTTGGTGTTCTTTGGGAAAACTTCTTGGCTTTATCGTCTCTTTGCGTGGCATTGAGGTCGATCCATCTAAAGTAAAAGCTATCCTAGAAATGCCCCCACCCAAAACCTCAAACAATTGCGTAGTTTGCGGGGTAAACTTGATCCATCCGGCGTTTCATCTCCCGACTCTCGGATCGATGTCACCCTTTTCATCACCTTCTAAAAAAGGGCGTTGCCTTTGATGGGTGAGGAGTGTCACCAAGCCTTGAAGCTCTCAAAACGTATCTCTTGCGACCACCGTGCTTATCCCACCCCGGGACGACCGCCCTTTCTACCTTTATCTTTCCATTGCCCGACCATCTTATAGGAGCTATGCTCGCACATCGAGACTCGGCACGCCGAGAAGCGGCCCGTTTATTATATAAGTCGTACCCTCGTGGATTACGAGACTAGGTATACACATGTAGAAAAATTGTGCACAGCCTATCATTAAATCGTCAGCCACCAAACTCAGACATTACCTCTGAATCACAAAACTTTCGTCATCACCAACACGGACCCCATTCATTATATATGCGCCAAACCACACCTAAACCAACGCATCGCTCGATGGCTCATGCTCCTCGCCGACCTTGACCTTGAGTTTATACAACGAAATCAATCAAAGGACAAACTCTTGCGAGACCAACTTGCGGAGGCCCCTCTGCAGGGAACAATTTACCAATTTTACCTTCCCAGCGAACTCATCGCCACTCTTTCGCTCGGAGAAGAGTCGTATCAAATGACCCTCTTCTTGATGGATCTAAGTGCCGGCGCGGCGGAGGAGCCGGCGTTGTTCTCATCCCTCTTGGCCCGAACCTATGCCTCTTTCATTCCGGCTTGATTTCCCTGCACTAATAATACGGCGGAATACGAGGCCCTTGTTACAGGTCTCAGTTGCGATACACTTAGGCATTAAATCTATCAATATCTTTGGTGACTCTCAATTGGTAGTCAATCAAGTTATGGGCATCTACCAATGTAAAAACGAGGAACTTCAGAAGTACAAACACCACGTGGAATCACTTCTAACCTTATTTACTCACTATTCTATCCAAACCATTCCCCGCTCCACTAACAAATTTGCGAGATACTATGGCTTGCTTAGCCTCATGATTCCCTTGCACCAGTGACTCTGAATTATTCGTTGTGGTCCAGCTGACTTTTTGCACCATCTATTCACCCGGTAGTTTGCATGATAAATCACGTGTCTACTAATTCGCGGGATACAGGTACCACCATTTCACGATACCTTACAATCTCGGTTCTCCCACGACCTTACTAGTAACGGAAAACGTGCTTTTCTTAAAAGTGTTTCGCGTTATGTTGTCATGGGAGGACTCCTCTATAAACGTGGCTTTGATGGCATCCTCCTTGTTGTCTAAGCAGGCGCGAGAGGTCACCTATACCATCCAGCAAGTACACGATGGGATTTGTGGTGGACATTTTAGTGGCCTTGCCGTGGCTAAGCGAATCCTTCGCCTAGGTTATTATTGGCCTACTCTCGATAACATTTTACGAATATGTTAAGCGTTGTGTCATGTGTCAACAACATGCCAATCTTCAACATACTCCTAGCCACCCGCTCTGAGTCGCTCGTGATCTTTGGCCTTTCTCCTGATGGGGTTTAGACCTTATTGGTGAGATTCACCCGACCTCTTCACAACGTCACCGTTGGATAATCACAATGACCGAATATTACACAAAATGGGTGGAGGCCATCCCACTCATTTCATCAAAAAGAAAAAATTGTCGAATTCATTAACCATCACATTATCATCGTTTTGGTATTCCTCATCGCTTTAATAACGGATAATGGTAAATCTTTCAAAAACAAGTTGTTCTGAAAACCTTTGTGACAACTTTGGTATCAAACTTAGTTTCTCATCGCCTTACTATCCATGAGGCCAATGGTGGTTGAATCTTCTAATAAAACTCTAACCAAAATCCTCATGAAAGTTGTCATGAATGCGGAAGAAATTGGCACGATCACATCCCCTTTGCCCTTTGGGCTTATCGTACTAGCATTCGTACCTCTACTAATGCCACACCTTTTCTTTGGTATATGGTGCAGAGGCTGTTTTGCCTCTCGAAATACAAATACCCTCCCTTAGAATATCTCTTGGGATATTCTCACCAGCGATGATTTCCGCCAGAGCGGTTAGCCCAGTGGAGCTTCTTGACGACGACGTCTTACGGCTCTCGATCACCTTCAAATCTATCAAAAACGCATCAGTGCTTATGATAAGCGACTTCATGAGCGTACCTTTAAGGTTGGTGATCTTGTCCTCAAAGAGAATCAACATGTCACCAAACTAGAAAAGAGCAAACGTGGAAAATTTGCTCCCGATTGGATTGGGCCTTATATAATCACTCACACCTATGGATCGGGCACTTATCGTTTAGCTTCGCAATGGTAAACTGAGCACAGAACCCCTTAATGCCTTACATCTTCGCCCATTCTCTTTTGAATCTAGTGTTATATCACTTCTTATCTACCTCTTGCTCGTCCCTTGAGCTCATTTACCACTACATACACTTTGTTTTCTATATCTCTAAATAAAATCAAAATCACTTATACCTCCCTTGATAATGCCTTCCCCTTTTTTAGTCTAGTCCATGACTTCAAAGTATTAAAATAAGCCGTATTCTTATGGGATTTTCTTGAGTCAAACTTCCTACTAAACTAGATGCTTCACGCGAAAAGAACATCTAGTCATCTAAAATTAAATATATTGCTCCCTCGAAGGACGGCTATATGCCAAACTATTCTTTCTTACTATAAATAAATTTGCTCCCACTGAAGGACAGACTATGCACTAAAATCATCTCTGCTACTATAAATGATTGCTCCCCGAAGGACAGACTATACACAGTCGACCTTTATCGAAGCTTCTCGCATTGATCGGCTTAGTGAAGACCTCAAGAATAAAACAATCAATATCCCTTGTAGACTTCCCGCATCGATCGATCTACATTGATAAAATAAAAGCCTCATCTGAAAAGAACTTTTTGGGTCATGGACTTGTCTATTTAGGGTAGGTTCTCTTTCGTTGTAACAAGTTCTTTGTACCTCGGCTATATCATCCACATCACCTCACCATTTGTTTTGACTCGAGGGACGTAACGTACACACGATATATTGTGATCATCTGACTCTTTTCAACTATGGACTTCTCGTCATACACGGCACTTAGGGCTTCGAGGCTCGTTCTACGTTGTGTGGTTTGTTTAGCTCTTTTCACCTACGGAGCACTCTTTCCGCTTTGCCTCTCATCTAGAATTGTGTGTTGATCTTAATCGGGACACTATTCCCTACTACTTGGGGTATCTTAACCTTTGCTTTACCTATACCTACACAACAACATTATCCTACCCACACAACAACATTACCCTACCACATCAAATTTTTTTGCCAAGCGACAAATTGCCTAAACCATACCAAATTGCCTAAATTCACCCTCCACGATCCTAAGGAGAACTACATCGATCTGAGGCCCTTCCTTGCTTTGTGCGATGGGCTATGTAGGCGACACTTCGGAGACATGGGGTCTCCCAAGGTTAGCTCGACCATCCCCTACCATAACCTATCATGTGTGGTAAATATAAATATTTTGGTGTATTTCTATTTAATCACATTCCTCTTTGATCCTTTTTCAAAACACCGAAAGTCAAAACACAACATTCTTATTATTATAACTCAAATCAACATACATATCTCGTTTTATTTAGATGTTAAACAAATACATCTTCTATATCATCGACACGCAGGTCGGTACTCTTATTTATCCTCATACCTTGCTAACATTTATTTAGACCCTCACGCCTCATCCCGACCTAGGTGATGATCGTGATCGTCGACCCCTCTCGCCCGGGCCTCTCTGTCCTCAAAGGTACCACGGCTATTGTGCCGCCAGCGATCTGCCCGATCTCTCCTGTAACATATGAATACGCCCTCTCGCATGGAGAGACTCCAGCCCTCTAGTCTCCTCATTTGACTCCATGACCACTAACAATCCTCTTGTCTCATTCACTGCGTTTGGAGCTGCTTTGAACCAAGCAGCTGCGTGACGATCCCTCTCTGCTTTGTAATCACCGCTATGTCGGGCGCTCACATACACCTCGCGATCTGCTTTACCCACCATAATCTATAGGCCTCTGTCATTCCTGCATCCATTACCTGCTTGGCCCCCTCCTCGGGCCTCCCGGGCTGGTGATAATCTTTGCCTCGGCATCGCCTCTGAGCCACCCTCTGCCACAAATCAATTTGCCGTCCACACAAATCCTCGTCGTTACTCGGCCCCTCGTCCTCTCATACTCCCCCGGCCCCCACCAGAGATCCTCCCCTCAAGGCCTCGGCCTACCTCCCACACTGTTTGGCCTCGACCTCAAGGCCTCGATTTGGATTGCCTAAGCCTATTTTTTCTTTTTATAGGCCCGACCTTAGCAGATGTCGGTTTCCCCTAAAAACCGGGCCCATCGGCCGGAATCGACATCGGTTTGGCCCGACTTTCCCCCAGGCCTCGGCCTCCTTGCCTCTTTTCACCTTCTGTCCCTTTCTTTTGACATTTGCCCGACCTCCCTCGGCCCTGAGGCCTCGGCCTCGCCTACCTGTTTGGCCCGACCCGAGGCCTCGCCTACCCCGACCCAAGGCCTCGGGCCCGACCCGAGGCCTCGCCCTACCTGTTTGGCCCGACCCAGGCCTCGGCCTACCATTGGCCCGACCCGAGGCCTCGGCCTACCTGTTGGCCCCGAGGCCTCTACCTGTTGGCTTGGCCCGACCCAGGCCTCGCCCTACCTGTTGGCCCGACCCAGGCCTCGCCTACCCTGTTTGGCCCGACCCAGGCCTCGCCTACCTATTTGGCCCGGGCCGACCTGAGGCCTCGCCTACCATTTGGCCCGACCCAGAGGCCTCGCCTACCATTTGGCCCGACCCAGGCCTCGCCCTACCCATTTGGCCCGACCCAGGCCTCGCCTACCATTTGGCCCGGGCCCGAGGCCTCGCCCCTACTTGGCCCGACCCAGGCCTCGCTCTACCCATTTGGCCCGAGTGCCTCGACCTGAGGCCACCAACCAACTTGGCCCGACCCAGGCCGTATCACTTCCATACCATACCCACAATCAACGTTTTATTTTATCCATCCATCATGTACCTTGTGTTGATCGAGCTCACTGTTCGTGTTTTAGCATGATTAGGGTCCTTGACTTGATCGTCGACCAACTTTGCCTGACCTGGGCCGTGACGTTTATCTCAACCAAACCAACCATTTGAGTGCTTGCCGAGAACATGCCTAAACGTTCTGTACCTTACATTATATACCACAGAGCTACTTCCTATGCCTTGGATACCGGGATTATATCACCCTTGTTTGGATAAACTATCGACCTTTGCCTATACATTCATTTGGTTTTGCTCGTCAAATCATATACCTAGTCGTCTTGTTGCATTTCAACATGCGTCTGCTTCCTTGGACCTTCCCCACCACCTTACCATCCTCTCTACACATGTACCCTTTATCACCCTATCACTGATTTCCGTTCACTCCATCGGTGATAGATTTGAGGGGATTACCTATATCCTTAACATGAGAAACCACTTCATATTATTGTTATGTGACTTTACAAAAACAAGCTACGACGATAAGGGGCTAATGTAGACACCAAATTCGTGTCTTACGACCCCTTGTGACCCGCATCCCATTTCACAACCTAACCTCATTACCTAAACCTTACACAATTATTTATTAATTACCTCATAATTGATAAATCCACATCACCTATACCCGCCACCTCACTTTGCCACCTCACCATGACCTAGCCCTAACCTAAACTAACCTAATTAGGACCCATGACTTGGTCTAGACTCACATCCATAACTAATGCCTCCTTACTCGCACCCAAAGCCGACCTTCTAGCCACTTGACCAAGCCCATGGCCCGATCTCTCGGGAGAAAAGCGGGGAAGGTGGGCTATTTTACTAAAAATAGCCTACTTTTTCCTAACGATGCAGGTTCTACTCGGCCGCCGTCGGTTACGCAACCGCCATCGGTTCCACTGTAAATGGGCTCCCCAAACAAAAACAACGGATCGAATTTCATTTTGGAGATCGGTCGAAGGATTTACGGATCAGCGAGAGCATTGCGGCGAGGAGCAGTCAGGATCTTCACTTGACCAAGCGAGGCAGTGAAAATACTAGGCGTGTTTACAATGAGGAGATCAACTTGCACCTTCGTAAAAACCGATGAAGTTACATCTTGCATGTCCTCCATTATAACATTTCTTATGCTTTTGGAATTACGGTCCTCCCAAATCCGTTTACGAATCCATTATCCAGCGTACCATTGCCTCTAGCTTGTCATTCTTTTGCTTCTAACCATCCCATTTCCTAATACTATCCAAAAACCAGCCATTACAAACACCACACCAGCCCGAGAAGATCCTAGAACCCACGGTATCGGTTATCGATAACTTACATCGGTTATAGGTAACAACATCGGTTCCTTTGATCAAAAACCAGGAAAAACAGCCTTTCCCTACCCGGTTCGGCCAAGCAATTTAATTGATATTTCTGATCTTTTGTGTTAATTCACGTTAGCGAAAGCCCGACCACCTTGAAAGGAAGTTTTACATTTCACAGGCCCAAGGCGGTTTCCTCATTTATTGTTTAATCAAATCTTGCGTTACGGTGATGAAGATGGCCGTGCACCTAGTGTCAAATCAAAATGGCGAGAAGATATGGACCCAAGTCAATAAGTCATGGTTGAATGTGTGCGGGAAGATTTTAGAGGGCACCATCTACAACTTGCTGCATTCATTGCGGATGAAATTATTAATTGCACCAAGGAAGGTGATAGGATCCTCTTTGGAAATGTCTTTGCTAACCATTGCTTTCTCGAGAGATCGAGTGCTGGATGCATCAAATAAGTTTGTATGGGAGTACTTTGTTGAAGACCCCTCACTTGATAAAGGTTTGAGAAATACACTTGTGACACTATGACAAAAGTGCACAAGGAACGCTTGGAAAAGTACTATACATGCCTAAGGAATGCATTGATGAAGAATGAAGAATTCTTGAATAATACCTAGCGAAATGCAGCTCTCGAATGAGCAACTATGCAACGCACTCAACAAAGTCTCAGTTGAGATTGAGGCTAGACTCTTTGGGTGGAATGATAGGTTTAGAGACCTAGAAGGGAGATAAGGAAGAAAGAGGAAGAGGTCACTACTTTGACAAAGGAGCTAAGCTAGGAGAGGTTGATCGGTGCTGCCGGTGAAATCATGAATTGAAGGATTAAAAGGCCAGGTGAGCATTGTGTACAAGAAAGTAGAATCCATCAATGAGACTATAGTATTGAAGCATCTGGACCTAGCATCGTCCGCGCAGAAGTATGGATCAACTTTGGGATGCCTAGAGGATTTAACAAGGGTGCTCACCATGGAGAGACAAATGCTAGCTTTAAATTTTGCAGAGGAAGTGGCCACACACCTAGAGAAGGAAGATAAGTTGAAGATCATATCACTCATTATGGAATACATCAAAGTTCTTTCTAATGTAAGGGCTACTTCTCAGAATTTGTTGATGCCACTATGACAATTGCATGGATAGGGAAAAAGTGGCAGGTGCCTTGGTCGCCACTCATGAAGCGGAACTCAAGGAGTTCTAGGAGAAAAAAAAGGGGAATAGGGCGGAAAGAGATAAAATCCTTGCCAAGGTTGAGAAAAATTCTGATGACATTGAAACCTTAAGGGGTTCAATCAAAAACCAGTTGAAAGAACTTTATCCACCCATTACATGAAGAATGGACACCTTTGGAGAATATATATGTAAGGAATTAGACAAGATCATTGATATATGATTTTTCAAGGAGATGGACTAAATTTTGGGGAGGTGAGAGCCCTGGTTGGTGACCTCTGTCAAAGAGCGTAGGATGAAGTCGATGCCTAGAATAAATTGGAGGCTGACTTGCAAAAGGATTTTCCTAGTTTGTTGCAGTGATTCTTTCACTCTCCCATTCTTTCTTCTTTCCCCATTCTTTTATCCCCTTATTCTTTCTCCTAGGCATAATCCTATTACATTTTATCTTTCACTAAGGGAAGTGTTCCCATGGAAGGAGAACAGGCATAGTTTGGGGTGATGTTGGGCCCATAAAATATTGACTAAGTACAAAAGGCACATGGCATGCAAGGTCCCAATTAAGGAAAGGCGCGCAAGGACAAAGCACGTAGAGAAGGGTTTAAGGAAGCCCGTGGCACACGTGACACCCTGAGATGAACCAAGGGTTTGGGACTTAGTCAAATTAGGTGTTCAAGGAAGAACACATGAAAAGTATGACCCGACTATGCATGGATAAGGTGTCGGCTTTGGCGAGAGGTTGGCCCACAAAGGAGCATTCTTGCGATAGAAAATTCTAGAAGCACATCATGGTGAAAAGTGCAAAGCTTAGGCCTAGGAGAGCATGCTTGCATGGAGGACCACATTCAGACACTTACCATTAGATCTGAGGGCACTGGAGGATGAGTTGGCGGAGTCTAGAAGGCTATAAATACAAGCACCTACGAGTAAGAAGAGAGGGAACAAGAGAGTGGGTGGAGCTCTCAGAAAATACTACAAGAAATTTTTTTAGTAGGTAATTGCATTTGGGAAAGGATGTATTGAGGCAAGAGGGATTGTAATTTTTATTTTTTTGGTAGGATACTTCCTTAGTCCAATTGTAATGCATGACTACGGTCTTCTTCTACGTGACATTCTATAAATGACTCCATGGATGTAATGAGGTTATCATTATATATATATATATATATATCAATGATTCTAATGCATACATATTTTTCATAAGTTCTCTTCATTTATGTTTATACTAGGTATGGATGTTTGTATACTTCTTTCTATTATGATACAAGTTGTATAGTATGTTAAACTTATCATGCTGGAATGGTTGCAAAGATCTAGAGGCCGTTTTAAGATCTATGGTTCTTTTATGTCTTAAATCCTCTTTAAATATCTTAAACACAAATCATAGATGATGTTTCCCACTTAACTTACATAAAGAGAGACTTTGTACTCACACATGCCTCGGGTGAGTGCCCAACATCCAACTTGGGTGATAGGCTGGCATGCATGGGGTTCCTTTATTTTGTGATAGGGGTAGAAAGGACTACACTTTTCTCACCAATTAATCCCCTTCCTCTACACCCACTACCACTCATCAAATAGAGCGTTACTCAATTTCTCTAACGATGAGTACCTCTCTCCACTCGAGATGATCCTGATCCCACCCTTTTCATTTCTATTTAGAATTGATAATATACATGTTCGAAGTGTTATAATCAATGATGCCGAGTGTCGATATCAACATCATCTCCTCCCATGCATATAACCAAATGCACGTCCCTATCAATTATATGCATAATAACCCAATTATGTTGTATTCATTCAATGATGCCATCATTTCCTTACCCCCGGCACCATCATTACAGACATTCATGTGGGCCCCGTCTTCGATCCACCATTATTCTATGTCTTAGAGGGGGAATTCCATGCAACCTATTGCTTGGTTGACCTTGGATCCGTGTCATAGGTTATGTTCCTTTAACCTTATATCATTGTGTAAAATTTAAACATGAAGGACATAACTATACCATCCCATATGATCCTTCACCATTGAAACTTTCTTGACATGTTGTATTGACCTTTGATAATGATGTCCTTATACGTGTCAAGAAAATCTACCAATGCTACTACTTCTCCTTCACCCACAACCCCATACACCAATGTTTTTACCTCTTCTGCACCTAAATCCTTTATTCCATCTTGGTCACGGTAACCTCTGCGGATGACCCATCTACTTATTAACTAACCATTACTTCTTCTTCTTAGTGAATCATCCATCCGCGTTACCCATATACAAATTACCAATCCTTAGAAAGAGATTTTCAACGTCTCACTGCTCGGGAGTATTCCCTATACAACATGGACACATTCCTACTTCTCAAGAGTATGGTAACCTTTGCCAACATTCTCATTATGATCACCACATAGGTCATGTTTTCCTTATGATCCTCGAAACCTTCATACCAACTTAACATATGGGGGACTTGATACTTCTACCTACTAACTACGAGCCACCTTCCCAAACATGGCCATTTTCATCTCGATCTTCAATCGTTGACCAATCATCTCTTTTCCCACACATTCCTCAAATGTTATGCATGGAATGGTTTTGGCTTTGCTTTACATGAATAGGGACATCATATCGTCATCCCATACACCACACATAAACATAAATACTGCAGTGGTATTGGCTTTATTGAACCATCTTCCAAGAAATCCCATGTCAAACTCATTAAGGATGACACCTTTGTTCACCCCATCTACCATCTTCACCATCTTCACCTACGAGTCTAGTGGATCTAGAAACCATTACTCACAAAAATTCATGAACACCATTTCCACACTGGTTCCTCTAGCACTTTATCAACAAGATGGCGGGTCTCCCTCTTCTCTTCCCTTCCTATATCCTTACATGATCGATGACAATACACCTTCTATTAACATCATTCAATGTCAATAAGATGAGTCTATTTGCACCTACCTTGGTGTGGAATATTCTTATAATCAAATCATTACCTTCCTCGAGACATAAACCATGTTAAATGAATCGACCATTGAAATCAATATCCACACTTGGGATGACTTACACATTTTAAAGATAGCCAATATTTAGATATTGTTGAATAAGAATATTTTATTGATTTCCTTTAGGATCATAGCAACACTTTTGTTTGATCCTATGCTAATATTCCTATATTGACCCAGACATTTTGGTCCATAATATCATAACTATTCCTGCCAAACCTATAAAATAAGCTACAAAAAATGCATCCTCGCATTTCCCTTCTTGTCAAAGAAGAAATCCAATGAATTCTTTCCATTTCCTTCATCCTACCCATTTTTTATCCCCAATGGATCTCTAACATTTTTCCTATCATAAAAGCTTAGCAGAATAGCAAACTCGCATTTTCATGGATTTCTACAACTTAACTTAGCCTACCCTAAAGATGACTTCCCTCTGCCTGAAGTATTGACCAACTAGTTGATCTCAATGCTGGCTATGAGATCTTATAACTCATGGATAGTTTCTCTGGTTATAACCAAATATTACTTACCCTGGAAGATCAACACAAAACCTCCTTCACCATTCCTTAGGGGACCTTCTTTGCTATCATGTCATGCCTTTTGGACTTAAAAACTTGGCATGCCACATATTAGTGGGCTATGACTTATATCTTTCATGACATTATGTATCCCCTATTCGAATATTACATTGAATATATTCTTTATAAATCCAAACATCGGGTTGAACACCTTACGGTCGTTAAGGTCATTTTGATTATCTCATCAAGTCTATGTTCACCTTTAACCTAAGAAGTGTGTCTTACTTGTTCTCTTTGGAAAGATCCTTAGTTTTATCATTTATTTACATGGTATTGAAGTTGATCTTGTTAAAATCAAGGCTATTATCAAAATTCCTCCACCAAATAACCTTCTTGGTGCGTAGTTGCAAGGCAAGTTCTGTAATCTATTCGTCATTTTATTTCACAACTTTTTGACTACGCCACCCCATTTCACCATCTCCTCAAAAAAGGATGTCTCCTTTAAATGGGATGATGAATGCCACAAATTATTTGAGGCCTTTAAACCATACCTCCTCCGACCACCTATGCTCATTCCCCACTAAGGATGACTAACCATTTACCTCTACATTTCTACTACTTTTCATTCCTTGGGTTTCATGCTCACTCATCGCAACGAGTGACACGGGGAGAAAGTGGTTTATTATATAAGTCAGCACACTTTTTAGTCTACAAACTAGATACACTCACACTAAAAATTCTTCTTAGACTTAGTTTTGTCACCACTAAAGCTGCACCATTACCTACTTAACCATAAAACATTCATTATCACCAATACGGACCCCTTGTATTACATGTATGCCAAGTCTTACCAACATCAATGTGTTACGTTGGCTCATGCTTCTTGTAGACCTAGAACTAAAATTCATCCATCAAAATTTTGTCAAAGGAAAAACCATCAGCGACAGCTTGCAGATGCACCTCTCTCCAGAAATCAATCCTCTAACTTCCGGAATAACCCGATTTCGGGGATGAATCCATCGTACCCTCTCTCTAGCGGATGTTACCATTTACAGATGAGATGACCTTATTCTTTTATGGTTCCAAATGTTAGCAAGGGGGTGGTGTAGGAGTTATCCTCATTCATCTTGATGGTGAGCCTATGTCATTATCTTTCAAACTAGATTTTTAATGTACTAACAATATCATCGAATATGAAACACTTGTATTAGGTATTCAAGCTACCATCGCCTTAGAAATTAAATCTATTAGTATCTTTGGTGATTCTTAACTATTTGTAAATAAAGTTAATGGTATATACTAGTGTCATAATGAAATAATTCAAAACTATAAACATCATGTAGATATACTTTTGACCACCTTTGACCATTTTGAACTTCAAACCACCTCATGTTTTACTAATAAATTTTTAGATACCATGGCCTATCTTGCTTCTCAAATCCCCGCTACTCCCTCGACTCAAAAATATTTATCACCATACAAAGGTTGTAATCACCTTCCTATCTATTTCAAGACGTCAACCTAGTCAGAACCATTGAAACTAACCCACGTGACCTTTAGTATAAGAAATTTGTTGATTACCTTTCCCTTTTAATTCTACCTCCACTATTACTCGATGGATAACGAGCCTTTCTCAAAAGTGTCTCTCACTATGTCATCATGGGTGGTCTTCTTTATAAACGTGGCTTTGACGGTATCCTCTTACGATGCCTTATAAGTTTTGAAATTCCCTATACCATAAAGGAAGTTCACAATGGAATTTTTGGAGGTTACTTCAGTGGTTTAGTTGTCGCTAAATGCATTCTCCACTTGGGCTATTATCGAAAAACCTTAAACCATGAATTTTTGATTATTTCAAACATTGTGTGAAGTTCCAAATAACATCTTAATCTTCATCACACACCAAGTCATGCCTTACAGGTCACACGAGACCTTTGGAATTTCTCTCAATGGGGTTTGGATCTTGTCGGAGAGATTAATCCTCATTCTTCCCATCGTCATCAATGGATTATTACCACTACTGAATACTACACTAAATGGGTAGAAGCCATACCTCTTATTTTTACAAAATCTAAGAAAATATATGAATTCATCAACTATCAGATCATTTTTTGCTTTGGTGTTCCTCATCGTCTCATCATCGATAATGGAAAAATTTCAAAAATAAAACCGTATAGAATCTTTGTGATGCCTCTTGGAATTCAACTCAATTTTTATTCACCCTATTATCCTAAAAATTGGCTAGGCCAAATCAACCAACAAAACCTTAAACAAAATTCTTATGAAATTTTTAATGATCTTGGTAAGGATTTCCGCATAGATGCACACTCCTTTTTCCTTATGGGCTTATCACACTAGTATTCATACTTCAGTACCTACTTGCCACACATTTCTCTCTTGTCTACGATACCGGTTGTTACGCCTCTTGAATTTTAGATTCTATCTCTTATATCTCACTTAAAGAGATGTTCAACGATGATGCCTTTACTAAGAGCATTTGCCACAACTTGAGTTATTAGGCAGAGCATCATCTTAATGCTCTCGACCATCTCCAAATCTACCAAAAACATATCAAATGTGCCTATGCTAAACATTTCCATGAACAAACCTTCTAGGTCAGTGACCTCATCTTGAAGGAAAATCAACATGTAACAAAAGAAGATAAAATTAAACAGGGAAAAATTTATCCTAATTGGCTTGGACCAGGTATATTGTTATTCATACTCTATGGATCGTGTGCTTATCATTTTTTTCTTCACTCAAGGTAAACCCAAACCCTAAACCCCTCAATGCTTTGCATCTTCAACCATTCTATTTTTTAATCAATTCCATATATACCTTAAACCCTCTCTTTCATAGTTAGCATTTGTGTGCTATGGTTTTATCTATGAAGAGAAGAGCCTATCAATCTCTATAGTATTTTCCATGAACTAAAAGTCTAAAGCAAACAATTTCCAAAAGTAAAATGGGATTCAACCTTAAGTCAAACTTCCCCAAAAATATGAATCCCTCAAAAAGGACATCTGAACTTTCTATCTTGCTACTATAAATAGATTGCTCCCTCGAAGGACAACTATACCAAGCTAGCCATATTGTACATAGTCTATCATAATAAGAAGACTATTCTTGCAAACAATAAAATCAAATATTCAGAAGCTTCCCGCATCAATCAACTTCATGAAGACATTAAGGATAAAATATACTCATCCCACGTAGGAATTCCCATCGATCGAATCTATCAAAAAAAAAAAATTAAAAGCAAAAAGGAAAAGATTAACTTTTTCATCATGGACTTTCCTATTTTGATCTTGGGTCTCTTTCCAAATAGGCATGTTGTCTCACACTAGGTTACGCTAAAACCAACTGTTTTCACCTCATTTCATTTTCACCCTAATTTTCTACCCCCTCAAGGTACGTGCCACAAATGTGACATTTCATGATCATGTGAATTTCTTCACCCTTTGAATATTCAATCACGCAACACCTTTATGGTCTTTTCGTGCATACGCCCATCTTTGGTATGGTAGATGTTTTATGGTTCTTACCAATTAGGAAGCTCTTTCGGTCACCTCTTACCCTTCACCTTCTTCATTACTTTTTGATTCTCCTATACATGACTAGACCATCGACACCTACATTTTAATAATTCCTCTTTCACCATGCCTAACCAACCTAAACTCAACCATACCTAAAATCACTTAAACTCAACCATGCCTAAATCACCTAATCTCGACCATGCCAAAATGACCTAGACTCAAAAACATTCCTAAAACCTTGACCTATTCATTCATCTATCCTCATCTTATTCTTCCCTATCTTATGGGATAACTACATTATGAGGCCTTTTTCATCGGGGCTATGTAGGTAGCATTTCAAAGCATGGGGCCCTTGAAGGATTAGCTCGGACACTCTTTACCCTAACTGATTTCCCCCTCATTTTCTATTAACATTATACCTTAGTTTCCATTTTTCACAAACATTTGGAAATTAAACAAAACATAAAAACATACATACCTATCATATCATCAAAACATCCAATTAATAATTTCATATATCCATGATATCAAGTATTTCACTAATTTACACCATGACATACATATACATTATCATTTATTTTCCATACTACCAATAACTTGGAAATTAAATCAAACCCATACACATAACCAAACCATGCCTATACCTAACTCCACCATGCCTATACCTAACTCATCCATGCCTAAATGACATAAACTCAATCATGCCTACATGACCTAAACTTTCAATCATGCCTAATTCACCTATTTTCCATCATACACAATAAAAAAATTTAAAAGATAGGTACATCATCCGTGCAATAAATATCATCATATATATAACTAGGAAGCTTATTGTTTGTATCAATAGACATATGACAGATACAAATACATACAAATATATCAATCACTTAGATACTGACCTCACTATCTTTAGCATACGAGCCGGCTGTAAAAATCAAAATCTGAAAACTCTCATATACAACATCACTATCTTGGGCACACGGCCAGTATATATATCAAAATCTCAAAACCAATAATCATACCAAATGACTAATCGTTACCCACCTCATATTTCTAGGGAAACGTCTCACTTTTGTCTCCTCCTCCTATCCTCACACTTGGAATATCTTACCCAACAACCTATTACCTACATTTCCTTAATTTTGTTTAAGGACATTTTATTTACCCATACCTTGGCCTTACCCCATGTACCATGACCTATATACCCTACCTTGAACTACATTTTTGTGACACTTTTAACTTGTGTACTCATTATACCTTGTGATTTTGTTACCCGTGTTGTTTAGCCTAATGACCTTACCTTTCCTATTGTCATATGATTTACCACGACCAAAACTTTGGTGTCTTTGAGATCATACCTAAACATTCCTACACCTAGCCTAAGTTGTATTTTCAAACCATATCCTGTACCCTGGATACTGAATCACTTTAACCTTATTTGGATAAACCTATCAACCTCAGACGATGTAGAGTTTGCAATCTCTTAAACTTGGTACCATATCACATTCTATACATGTGTGTGTGTTCAATTATCATTACCTATTACCCAATTTTACCATTACCCATTACCCAAAGTTCCCATACCCTTACCTATAACCCACCTACATTCAATTTCATCACTTACACATTTATCAAACCACTCACTGTGATTATCGTGTCATTTACCTCATCAATTTGTGGTTTTGAAGGTGATCACCTTCGAAACTTTGACCTTTGGGAAAAATAGCCTCCATTCACACTTGAAACACCAATTTCCTATTTTTTTAGCATTTATTACAAATACAAGCTATCACTGACACAAAAGGGGAAAATGTAGACACCAAAATTGGGTCATACTCCCCTTAAACCCCATTAATTAAATTAACCATATCCTACCTATTCATATCCCCTAGTACACATGTTAATTAAATTAATTATCTTAATTAAATTAATTAATATCCTCACTTAACCACCTCACCTAGCCACCTCACTCAATGACCTACTTAAACCTCATTAATGACCTAAGACTGAGTCTAAACATATCCTAACTAAGCTGGGACTTAGTCTAAAACCTGAGACTTACATCCTA
Source organism: Taxus wallichiana var. yunnanensis (assembly GCA_018340775.1). NCBI lineage: Eukaryota > Viridiplantae > Streptophyta > Pinopsida > Cupressales > Taxaceae > Taxus > Taxus wallichiana. Next base: position 650,768,433 of record CM031237.1, read on the forward strand.
TTTACAAACCTAAAAGGACTTCTACTTATCTTGTCGGATATGTTATATCACTCAAGACTCAGAAAAATGTTGGAGATCACACCAAAAATATAATAATCTAGCTATTTTTGTTTTAGCAACCTAGATATTCTTGCACCTTGGACGAGTGTTAATTATATCTCAACCAACACCGGTCACCCTAATGCATTTGCTGGTTAGGTTAAATATGTTTCCAAAAGCCTTTTCCCAGAGTTGGTCAATTGATTCAGGATCTCATTTCTTCCAGAGACTTGGAGCACTTGAATTTCTTTAGCACTCAAGAAAAATAAGATACAGCAAGAGCATTACCAACATCAATCACCATTCATCATCCTCTTCATGATCACAAATTCACAATAGAGAGGCGTAGAGGTCTAAACTACCATATGGAATGAATACAACGGCTCTTCCTGTGGAGATCTCTACTATCACCGTCTTCATCACCTACATTCCTCCAATATATTTTCTAGTAAGTATTTAACATCTCTACACTGAATCTCTAGTTTCCTTGTGTAGATTCATTTATTCATCTCTGTAGTCTATTTCTCTCCACACCCATATACTTCTTCCTTCCATTAACCCATCACCTGATCATACCCAAAATTTTCACCCATTTTCACCCTCTCCTAATCATCTTTGAGTCTTCAGAACCATTTTATGACCCCACTCTCACCATTTCCAACCTTTGTGCAATCATAAGGAGTCTAAAAAACCAATTTTAAGAACTTTCTACTAAGTTTCGGTTGTAAGCGACATTGATCACTCACTTACTTTAGGCATCGTTTAGTCATCGACATCAGTTACTATGTTTGTCAATATAGCTCAAACCAGATGAGCTAATACCCACTTCCCAATAGCCCAGAATCATTTCTAATTCTTATTAGATCTTACCCAGAACCTATACTAGACCTATAACTCAACATCGGATGATCAACCCCCCATTTTGACCTTAAATAACCTTTTACAAGACCTTTCTTATTGTTTTATATGAGATACCTAAATCGTTTCAATTTCAATAGGATCTTTACTTCATGTATGATTTAACGGCATTATTATTATTATATAGAAGTGGATTGACACCTGTTCAAGAAGTATCACACTTCTTGGATATACCTCAACTACGAATTCACTTATTTTTTTGTTTAACTTTCTATTTAGTGCTATTGTTTTTATCCACGGTAGTTCCTCCTAGCCAAAAGGAAGCTCTCACATCCGTTCTACGATCCAAATTCATCTACACATGCATTCAAACTTCCAACCAACATTACAAATAGGTATTCCTCCTTGGCCTTATACCCATACTATCTATTTCATTAATTTTCTAAGAATCTAATGAAACACCCCATATTAGAGGATGCCTTGATATTCTTAACATTTGAGATTATCGATGGTAATTAGAAATTCCTCTTCAATCAATAATGGACAAATAAGAGGAAGTGTTTTAGTAACATGATTAGTTTTATAAATCAAAGTCTTAAATAAATAGTATTGACTAAAAAAATTTAGGAGGATGGAGATTGTGTCACCGGCTTCTATAGGGTTATTGTGTAAGTAGTGAGCGGATTATGGTTTTACATTTGATGGTGGGTGTGATAGTATTTGTCTGACGGAAGATTCATGCAGGTTGGTTTCTTGTAACCCAACCCATATTTCTTCTGTGGTTTTTGGGATTGTTGGATGATTAAATCCCCATGAATTCCATGGTCATAACATCTAAATCTAAATCCCTTCTAGGCATAGTGATGGAGGTAAATTCATGCGAAGACTATGTTATATAAGAATGCGAAGTTTTAAATGAATGGCATGGCATGACGTTGAGGAGTTGGTTGTGAAGAGGGTGATTAATGCCTCCATAGATGAGATTAATTATTTATATGTGTGGACCATAGAGATTACATCTCTCGATGTTAGAACTAATACATGGGTTGTTTATCTAGTCTTCCGTACACATTTGGCATAAGAAGGGAATTAAGCATGAGGAGGTGATACCACCCCAACAAAGACACTCAATAACATCATTAAGGGAGGATTCATCAGGTATTTTGAATGATGGTATGGATGTACTGATAGATTGTTCATCAAAATATTTTGATTTTGGGACAATTACATCATTTAAACCAAATACATCGTATTTTCAAGCTCTAAATGGGTTAGTTTTACCTAGAAGATAGTAAATATTTTTTCCTCATGTTTGTATTTAAGGCATCGATACAACATAGAAAGGATACATTGCATCAGAACATATCTAGGGTCATCCTAGCGATATGTTGTATTGGAAATCTCCTTCTACAAGATATAAGAGTTAAAAGATTTTTTTGACACCGACTTTAAGTGGTAAGCTAAGCTCCTGTACTCAAAGTGTCGAGAGAATTCATATCATTAGAGGGCTTAGAATACATCTTGTGTTTTGGAGATAATGGTTTTTGGGTAATAAATTTCAAGTTGAAGGCATATGAGGATATAATGTTGACTACGATATGTAGTGATGAGGAGGAGAATTTTGTGGATCTTAGGTAGTCAGTGATGGTATTTCTGTATATCGAAGGAGATAGCGGTGGATTCCTAGAGAGTTCCCACTAGGTTTGCAAGGGGTTGTGGATCATCTAAAAGCATAGATATGTACTTCTAAGGGCTTCAATCATGTCTTTCTTGTGTGATGAGTGAGAGTCTAAACATTTCAGTAAAGAGACATTTTTGGCGGGGAGATTGGTGTAATTGGTTTCATAATAGGAATTTTGCAGGCTACGGTAGTGTATTGTATAAGAGGGGAAAAAGGATGGTAACCTTAGTCACGGGAAGGTGTAGTTTGGACTCGAGATGATTCTAGAGAAATTGGAAATGGAGAACTTGGACTTGTTTTTGTTTAAGGGTTAAGGTTGCATGAAATGTCCAAACTCAGGGGTAATGTAACATAAACAATTTCCATGAGGATTAGCTTTTCCTAGAAGACCCTCTCAATGGTGGTGGTGATGGTAGGTTGCTATTGTTGTAGATGTTTCGTGGGGAGGTCTTTAATTTCCTATGGATTCTAAAGGGGACGGACATTATCCACAAGGTTTTTTCAATAACATGGAATTCTTTTCAAGTGTTCTACAAGATGTCTTGGTGTTTGATGATAATCACAAAAAGCTTCATAATTATACGAAGAGGGCTTTCCAACCTTTTGAGTCTAGATGGCTTGGAGTGGGGAAGCTTTTATGGAGTGATCATTGAAGAATTTATTCAAGAGTTGATGCATAGTATCCTTTTGAAGTGGATATTGAGGGAAAGAAATGTTTCTATTTGACTTGATGGGTGTAGTGGGATACTAATTTTCATGGAGCTTCTTTGGTATATTCTTTGGATGAATCTATTTTTTATTTTTGATGGTGATAGAGTAGTTAAATTTGAAGGAAGTGGCCCTAGGGTGGAGAGGATAATATTTCAGTTTTTTTGTTGAAGATGTGGAATGATTTCAAGATATGATGGTAAAATTTTTGGAAGGAAGTGGGACAATATTTTGAAGGTTGTGTATGTTATGTTGGACCACCAGATTCATCATATGTGCTTTAAATAATTCTGAGGGTAGGCTATTTTTTATTAAGAGGTCATGAAGAGATTATAAATAGACTTGATGAAGAGGGAAAGTTCCAATGAGGAAGGTTTTTTTTTAAGATATATTTCGTGGGTCAGATGGATTTATTATTCGATTTTTTTTTATAGTGGAGTGGTTAAGAGATCAGAAGAGGTAGATTCAGATAGCTAGTGTTTCTTGATTGTGTTTATGATATGATGGGATTAGATATTATTATTTTTTGGGTTTACTAGTCAGACGGATAATGGCTTGGAAATGGTTGTTTATAGACATTAAGGTTATGATTTTGAGGTGCATTAGGATTTTCTAAATGTATTAATGAGCTAGCTACTAAAGAAGCTAAGCACAACTCGTAAAATGCGAGGGTTTATACGTTACCTCTAAATGTTGGGCTCATGATGGTGGGTATGGAATGAAAGCCGATGTCGGATCCTTTATGTAAGTAAGACTGAAAATTATTTTGAATAGTTGATTTGGGCGGGGTTTCCCAAAAAAGTGGACCCAAGAATCATTAAATTCCTCAATGATGTCAACCCATGTTTTTAAACAAAAGCAATGTAAACAAGGACACATATACTCGATCATATGCAGAGACTCGAGAGAATAAAAATATGAAAGCACTATTGATTGATTTAGTTATGGATATAATTAAAACAACAAGAAAAAATACATGGTCCTGGGTCGATGAGAACAACCGCACTATGAAAAAGGTAGGTCAATGATGAATTGAGAGACTAGATCAAAAAGGTAGGAGGAATATGTAGACCATGCAAGATCAAAATGTAATCTAGAAGCTACAATACCGAGGATGATGGAATCAACTCACAGAGGATGTAAAGGAATAAAAACTAGGAAAACAACAAAAATCAAGGATTAAAGGGAAGGATTGAAACTAGGACCTTGATCGATGACGATTGGGGTGTAAACATGTATATTTTGCTCAGTAACAGAGGAACTGGATGAGGATTAAAGCAAACATGTAAGGGAAAAGTATCACCGCAAGGGTGGGAAAAAGGTTATGGATCGAAAGAAAGGGATGTTGAGGTCAAGTCAATAAAGAACTCCGTCTGTGTTAACGATGAGTATGAAAGAGCCGGATAAAGCCGAGGAAAGGTGAGCTAGATGGATAACCTACAAGTACAAAGTTTGGCGAAAGGAGGTTGATGATGAAGTTGCAAGTGTTTATATTGATGATATAAACTTGAAAAGATTAGATACAAGAAATACCAAGATAATATGACAAAATTTGATTAAATCAATGTAAAATGAAGACAATCTCAAAAAATATGATCATGATTGACACATGCACATCGTAAAGAAGTCCGAGAGGCTTGTAATGGCTTCTAGAATGTTCAGGCAAGAAGGATTGTCTACAAGATGCAAAAAGATATTCAACATTTTTCTTGCATTCTATGGGGAATATAAATAAAGCACATAACTTTATAGGGTCGATGATGACTGAGATGGGTTGCCTCCCGATCACGGGAAAGTTTCTTCAATAAGATTTATTTTCTATTTTTGACTGATTTTTTGTTTTTTTAGGAGTTTGCCAAATGCTTTAAAGCATTAGGTGGGAAGGGGTTGTTTAGGGATGAGGTGTAGGTGAGTTGAAATGGAGATAGGTTGAAAAAGTATATTGAAAATCATAAGTGTAGATTTTTAATAAAAATCATTCCAAACTGTGGAAAGGTGGTTAGGGCATGATTAATTAATTAATTATTTAATTACTTGATGTTGATTAAACAAGACTTAAAGGTGATGGGAATTTAATTAATTAAGGGGATGGATGAATTAATTAAGAGGGAAATTTGATTAAATAAAGGGGATGAATAGAATAAAATATGTACATGCAGGTGATGAGGTATAGATATCGAATTTAGGTGTCTACATTTTACCCCTTTTGTTGAGTGGTTTGGGCTAGCAAGTCATGAGACAAAAAAACAAGAAGAGTTGGATGAGGATAAAGGATTGATGATAGATCCCCCTCAAATGGGGGATCGATGAAGTCAAGGGAAATTGATGAAACATTTTGAAAAGGTAGATGAAAAGGGTGTGGGTGAAGAAAGGATGGGTGAAAGCATAACCAAGGCAAGATGCCCTGTAAAAAAAGGATCACAATAATGATGAAAACTATGGTGGTGACTCCAATATCACATCGGTAGGGGAAATTATGGTCTCAATAGAGACAGAAATAAATGTTCTACAGAACAATGAGTGGGTGAAGATCACTACAATATGGATGTAGGTCGGGATGACCAACAGGTCATAGGAAAGTCATCAAAGTATGTGCAACTATATGCAAAAGGGGTATGTGAAATCCTTCGTACATGAGGAATCGAGAGAAAGGTATGCATCCACAAGGGATGAGGATGAATGATATGGTGTCCAATGGGACACAAAAATGGCCAATAAGGAAAAATGAAAAAGTGAGTGATGAAGTAATATGCCCTAAAGGAGAAAGTATGGTCAAGAAGGCAGAAATGAAATATGCCCCAAGTGGGGAAAGGTATGGCCTCAAAGGAGGACTTTAAGAGTAGAAATGAGCAGAGTGAATGTTGAAATAGAATGCTACCTAAGGGGGAAAATAAATATGACCTCAAAGGAGGACTTTGTGTGTAGATCAGATATAATTGTGAAATAAAAATGCCTGAAGGGGGAGTAAATATGGCCTTAAAGGTGAATCAGGAAATGATTAAGTAAAATGCATCAAGGGAAAAAGTATGGCCATTAAGGTGGAATTTGAGAGGAATTAAATTAAATTAAATTATTGAGGTATATTATAGCCAAAAATGTGGACTTAGGAATGAATACTGAAGGAGGATGTGAAAATTGAAGCAAAATGCCCTAAAGGAGGAATATAGATGGCCACAAAGGTGGACTTACGATGAGAGATGATTAGATGAGATCGATAAGACACAACTTAATGATGAAACCTATAGGTATGAATGACTCTACATCATATCAAGGAACATGTGAGGAAAATATGCCTCCAACCGCATTAGAGGTAAAAAAAGGGATCTAGGTAACATAAGGCACATGTGACCAAACAAATGCTTAGTAGAATAACCAATGATAGTTAGTCATTTCAAAGATCAAGAGGAAAAATGGATGAGATGATTTCATAAAACCTAATGTTGACATGAAAAAGAGGTTTGAGATGAAACTTGTACAAGGAAAGAGGGTTCTCCAAAAGTGGTGTTCCCTAAACTATGCCCTAACTCTAGGAAGGGAAAGAAAAAATTGATCAATGTGGAAGATTTCTTAGATGCTAATAAAATGGAAGGTTGATCAATGCGTGGTAAGAATTTCAAATTCCATAAGGAGTAGCCATCCTTCGAGGGTATGGTCTACTTTATACAATATATAGATGGAAACAATAATAAATGATAGCCATCCTTCGAGGGATCAATCTATTTATTTGATTTTGATTTTGATTTCATGCTTTTGATTTTTTTTTTTAATTTTTTTGCATGAACAACTATCCTTCAAGGGATCAATATTTTTTTGATAATTTTGTTTTTGATTTAAGCATCCATGAATTTTTATTTTACATGGGGAGAGCTGGGACTAGCTAAGTAGACCACTTAGGAGGGGATAAAGAGTGTATAAGAGACACCCCTGGATCCTTTGCATGGTTCCAATAGGTGAATAAGAGGGTGATGGATGTAATGATTGTAAAGTTCTCACCAAAGGGGAGAACCTATCCATAAGGAATATGCTATGGGAAGAGCCATGGTGCCCATATTTAAGGTCACATTTAGAAGTGACAAGACCACATAATTCCAAATCATCACAACGAGAGATGGAAGAGGCTAAGATGGAGGAATGATCCAAGTATATGACTAAGGGAACATTGGTAAATGTGATAAAAATAGAATGGTCACAAGTGCAATGCATTAAGTGGTTCCACTTCATAGTTTACCATCAAGGGAAGCCAAACGATAGTCCCCAACCCATACTTGTGTGTAATAATGTATGGTCTGATCCAGTTAGGGGAAAACTTTCCACATTGGATCCTTTCTAGAGTAGTGAAATTATGATTTTCTTTGAGAATGAGGTCACCAAAATTAAATTTGCATTCCTTAAGGTGTTTATTGTAAGAACATTTAATGCGCTCTTGATAAACATGATGGTGTTTAAGAGTGAGAAGGCAACGCTCATCTAGTATCTCGAGTTGTGCTAGACAAGCTTGGTAGTAGTCTTCATCAGAGATGAAGTCTCGAAGGGAGACACAAAGATGGAATTTGAACTTCAAGAGGAAGGATAGCTTTGGAACTATAAACAAGGGAAAAGGCGTAGCCCCTGTGGAGGTACGAATGCTAGTACGATAGGCCCAAAGGGAAAAGGAAGATGGAGATGCTAATTACGACCTTCTTGATCAATGGTTTTGGCAATAATGTTCCAAATGATTTTATTAGTAGATTCATTTTAGCCATTAGCTTTGTATAATATGGGGATGAGAATATAAGTTTGATGTTGAATGCCATTACAAATTTTTCTTGAGATCTTTGTTTTTAAACAACTTTCCATTGTCCATAACAATTTTTTGGGGAACACTAAAGAGGAAGATAATGTGTTGATAAATAAAATTAATGATTGGGCTAGATTTAGTTGAGGTGAGTGGGATTTCTTCCACCCATTTAGTGAAATATTTGGTTGCAGTGATGATATAAGGATGTTGTTGTGAAGAAAAATATTAATAATATCAATAATATCAAGGCCCCATTATGAATAGGGCCAAACTCCTAGAGCAATCAGAAGCTTGACTAGGAATATGAATAATATTGGAATATTGCTGACATTTTTAACATTTCTTAACATACTCACAATAATCATGATTAAGAGAAGGCCAATAATAGCCAAGATAGAGAATGTGCTTAGCAACAAATAATCCACTAAAGTGTCCACCATAAATAATTTTGTGGGCTTCTGGAGGGACAAAGAGGATTCATGGGTTTTAAGACATCGGAGATGAACATCATCAAATCCACATTTATAAAGAATTTCACTAACAATCACATAGCAATGAGCGCCAAGAAAGTATCTCTTAGAGTTTTTGACAAATCGGGAAGAAATATGGATTTGGATAAGTAATTAAATATTTGAGAATACCAAAGGTCTGATTAATCAGATTTAATAAGGTTAACCTTGGGTAATTCATGAAAATGTCGATCACGGTGATGAATGATGATATGGTGTTTAGACTCCTCTATTATCCATGAGATGAGAGCTACGAGGGATGCCATTGTATCAAAGAAATGATTGGTTGATCAAGGAATATCATGGATGGTGTAAAAATCAAAAGATTTAAGGAGAAGATGAAAAATGTCATTATAGTTTTGAAGGGTATCATTTTTACATTGATACTCATTTGTGACTTGTTTGATTATAAGTTTAGAATCTCCGCAGATGTCAAGAATTTGAGCACTTAAAAATACGATGGTTTCAAGACCCAATATGAGGGCCTCATATTCCTCCATGTTATTTGTACACTAAAAATTGAGTTTATATGTGAGGGAATAGGATTTTCCCAACAAGGATGAATAATGACACGATGCCATCCCTCTTGCTGACATTTTTAGCCATTAAAGAAGAGAGTAAATTTTAAAATGCCATATTCATGATGAAATTGATTAATGGATTCGTCTGGAAATTTCTCATTAGGTAAGTGTGTACTAGGAAGCGGGGCTTCCACCAATTGGTCAGCAATAGCTTGTCCCTTAATGGATTTTTGATAAATAAACTCAAGGGAAAAATATTTCATGACCATGATCCATTGAGTAATTGAGACCACTCGATAAGGTTTAGACTATAATGTCTTGAGAAGATGAAAGCTAGTAATGACATAAGTCTTGTGATTGAGAATATAATGTCAAAGCTTAGATGTAGTGAATAAGAGGACGCAACACAATCTTTCATCTTCAGTGTAGTGGGTCTCATAGTCATAAAGAGTTTGACTAATGTAATAAATATCCTACTCATGACCTTGGTCATCGTGATGTGCTAGCATGGATCCTAAAGCATGATTAGTGCAGAGAATGTATAAATAAAATGGATCCCCCTCATGTGGAGGTGTAAGCATGGGTGGAGATATAAGGTATTGTTTAAGGTCATCGAAGGCTTTATGGAAATCGTGATCCCAATTGAATTCTATTTCCTTCTGAAGGAGGTGATGAAAAATTTGACAACGATTGGAAAGGTTTGAGATGAAATGGCGGATAGATTAGGAGTGGCCTTAAAGACTATGAAGTTTATTAAGATTAGGAGGATACATTTCGATAATTGCCCTAATTTTCTTGGGTTCAACTTCAATACCCCTAATAAAGACGATAAAGCCAAGGATATTTCCCATTAAGATTATAAATACACACTGGCTGAATTGACACGAAGATAAAAGTGAATGAGGCACTCAAAGAGGAATTTGAGAATAGAAATATGGTCACGCCGATACTTAGATTTTCCTAAAATATCATAAACGTATTCTTATATGGTCTTTTGGATGAAGTCATGAAAGATATAAGTCATGGCCTACTGATAAGTAGCTCTGACATTCTTTAAACTGAAGGGCATGACGTGATAGCAAAGGTCCCCCAAGGGGTGATGAAATATGTCTTGTGTTGTTGTGGTACAATGAGGATTTTACTATAACCAGAGAAACCATCCATGAGAGAAAGCATCTCATGACCTATGCTAAGATCCACAACCTGATCAATATTCGGGAGAGGGAAGTCATCCTTGGGACAATCAAGATTAAGATATCAAAAATCAGTGCATATGCATAGTTTTCCTGACACTTTAGTGATGGGAACAATGTTGGAAACCCAATGAGTATAATCAATGAGGATGATGAAATTATATGAAAAAAGGTGTTGCAACTCCTCTTTGAAAAGGAGGGTGATGCAAGGGTGCATGCAATAGAGCTTATACTTCACGGGTTTAACATTGAGATATGTGACAATGTTGTGAATGACGAAAGAGAGATCAAGACCTGACATGTCTAAATATGATCATGCAATTTTTTAGCTATGATAGGAAAGGAATGTGGTGAAATATTCTATCTTTTTTGGATCAATATATTTTCCCAATTTGAGAATGCAAGGCTCTTGTGGAGTCCCGATATGAACATCAATGGTAGCTTCATTAAGAAGAATAGGTGAATCAGATGGTAAGGTATTTTGAAGATACAATTATTCTACCCCCATATGGGAAAGGATGGTGTCTTCATTAGCACATTAGAGGACATCAATGGTATAAGAATCTGCTTTCAATCGGAATGACTCGTTCCTATAGAAATGATAAGAGTTAGGTGCTTAGGAGGAATACCTTAGAATGTCGAGATGGTGTGCGCGTACCGTAGAGAAAGATCAGCCGATCACTGAAGAACTCCTTTTGTCTTGGAAGGACTACCCGTGAATAAGAACACAAGACCACAAGATTTTAATTAGACAATAAATGAGGGAACCTTGGGCTCGAAATATAAAACTTCCTTTCGAAGGTGGTGGTTCCCTGCTAATATGAATTAACACAAAAGACTCAGAAAGTATCAATTAAATTGTTTTGTTGAATCCAGGTAGGGAAAGGCTAGTTTTCTGGTTTTGATCGAGGAACCGATGGCGATTCTTGATAGCGATAGCCGATGGCTCTTGATAGCCGATGCGATTCCGGTTATGATAACCGATACCTGGGTTCTAGGATCTTCTTAAGTAATCACGGTGTTTCAAGGTGGCTTATGGATGATATTAGGAAATGGGATGATTAGAAGCAAAAGAATAACAGTTAGATGCAATGACACGTTGGGTAGTAGATTCGAGACGGATTTAGGAGGACTGAAATTCACAAAGCATAAGAAATGTTATAAAGAGAGATGCAAGATGTGACTTACTCGCTTTGACAAAGATGCAAGTTGATCTCCTTGGTTGTAAACACTTGGTATTTCCACTCGTCTCTCGCTCTCGTCAAGTGAAGATCTGGCCTCTGTTTTTCACTCGCAATGCTCTCTGTTGATCCAGAAATCCTTTGACTGATCTCCACAAATGAAATTCCGATCCTTTGTTTTGGTTTGGGAGCCCATTTACAGGAACCGATGGCGGTTACGTAACCGACATGGCGTCGAGTAGAACACTGCATCGGTAAGGAAAAAGTAGGCTATTTTTAGTAAAATAGCCCACCTTCCCTTTTCTCTCCGAGAGATCGGCCTTGCGGGCTTGGTCAAGTGGCTAGAAAGGTCGGCTTTGGGTGCGAGTAAGGAGGCATTAGTTATGGATGTGAGTCTGTACCAAGTCATGGGTCTTAATTAGGTTAGTTTAGGGTTAGGGCTAGGTCATGATGAGGTGGCAAAGTGAGGTGGCGGGTAAGGTGATGTGGATTTATCAATTATAAGGTAATTAATAAATAATTGTGTAAGGTTTAGGTGATGAGGTTAGATTGCGAGATGAGATGAGGTCGAGGTCACAAGGGGTCAAGTAAGACACAAATTTGGTGTCTACAGAATCTTCTTCTATCATCTCCAGATGGAAAAATAGGAAGGGACCTAGTCTGATTGTCACACTGATAGGTGACTGGTCCAAGAGTTATGGTGGAGACTAAAAGAAATCAGAATAAATGGAAATGGTGTGACCGAGTTCCATATCCTCAAGAGTCAAAAATGGGTAAGGTATGTTCATGTCTTTAGGAGTCAGAGGAGATGGATAAAGTAAAGAAGATATGTCCATTTCTTCAAGCATGTCCAGATATTCAAGGGTTGGAAAATATGGAGAAGGTAGAGAAGTTATATCAACATATTCATAAGTCAAAGGAGGTGGAGAAGGCATGTCTATGAAAATACTAGATGGTGGAATGGGATTATGGGACTATTGCTATTAGCCTAACCCAAATTTTTCATAAGGTCTACAACATTGATAAGGAGTAAGGCCATGTAGACCATGTTCATAACTACCTAAGCCTAATCCCATCCTAGTACAATGATGGATATACTTATAGGAAAAATATGGGTTGTTTAGAAAGATAAATCCAGCAGTATAAATCCTATCATGTTAAATATCATCAATGTGGGAAGAGGGGGTATCAAAACCACCATAAATAAGATTGGTGCACGTGATGATTGGTTTACCAAAAGGGATAACATTCCCGACATCCAATTGGTACATAGGCACCTTATCGGTCTACCGATATGGTGAGGAGTGGGAAGGGTGTTGAGCATGAGAAGATGATATTCCCCCATTGTAATTTTTTCCATTATGTTATCCATGGAGTCCTTGTTAGGAGTGAGTTGGATGATGAAATAACTAAGCTAGTTGACTATGTAGATGGATCATCATTAGGAATGAGCATATCATTTGGTCTATAAGTCATGTTACATCCTTGGAAGGGAGGAGCATCCCTAGGAACAATTAGATCTTTCCCTCATGTTCATATTTAAGGGAGTGACGAAAGTGTAGATGGGATGCAACACATGGCACAGATCCATGGTCATCCAAGGAGAACATTGTATTGAAATTATCCCTCAATGATGTATAAGATCTCATGGATGATATTCTCATCGCAGAGATAGGGAGGAAAATTGTTCCCAAGGCGGGAGTAATGACATTGTTAAAAGCACAAAGAACCATGGGTGTCTGAGTGACAGATTCCTTTGGGATCTTAAGTTGGTCAAAAGTGTGTGAAGGAATGATATTAATGCTTTCCCCACTGTCAATCATAGACCATCGATTGAATGTATCATTGATCTTAACCATAATAAAGAGGGAAAGTTGTGTTCTTCCGGTGTGATGTCTGGAATTTTAGTTTTATTGAATGATATAGCAATAAAAGAAGAAATTGCTCCTATGAAAGATGTGAAGGGTTGTTCTTTTACATCAAATGTCAGAATACGATTTAAGGCTTCAATAAGAGCCTATCTCTAATCTAGTGAGATTTGGATAAGCTCGTAGAGGGACATTTTTACTAGGGCTTGATGAAGTTATCTAACGATTCTTTGTTCAATATGCTTAGGAGCCGCTAAATCATAAACCTTTAGTTTCGATGATGTGGCCAACTCCTCAGGAGGAGGGATGGCAATGAAGGTCTTGGATTTTGGCTCAGAGATTAATTTGGGCTCACGTGGGACAGATCAAGTAGTTACCCAAATTTCATTGATGACCAAATGAGGGCCATTGGGGGTGAGTCATCTCCTGAAGGAAATATAGCTAATGTCAAACTAGATGTGGATGCAAGGAGGATCAACTTGTGTAAGTGAAAGTCTTCCCTCTTTAATGAGTTTATGAATAATGGCCTGAGCATTGTACACAGGCCACCTCGGTATCTATGTCTCAGAGGTATGATGAAAGGGCTGCTGAGATTCAATTGGGCTGAGATGCTTGAGGTCTTGAAACATAATGGTTTTGGATTCTCTACCTTGATTCTCTCGGGATCGCGGGTCGAAGCTCGTTCATTTAACTCATCTCTCAAGCTCATGTGGTAAGAGGTACTCATCACTCATCTTAAGTTGATCACTTAACTAGTTCTGGTTATTTCAGTTTGATAGGAGAAGCATACTATAAAGAACAATGTTTTTAGGCTCAGAATGCCATTGGATTGAAGCCTTTCGATGCTTGGATCCTTAAGCAAAATGAATCGGAAAGTTCTCTCATATTTCTATTCTTCTTTTGAGCTTGAATTTGATCACCTAACTTGGGGTTTTGTCGTTGTTTCCTGCTATTTCTCCTTATGGTCAAATCTAGGTTAGGTTCATTCTTCCTGAACCAATAGTCTGTTCCATTGATTCTTATGAAGTATGTGGATATGGGTTGGCTTGAATGGAAATTTTGACTGTTAAATCTTATTTTCACCTTTTTCATTTTACCATCAAGGGATGGGCAAGCTTTTGTGTGTTTACACTTTGAAAAGAAATCATGGCTGCAAAAGGGTAATTAATCTTCAAGCTACTATGTCTCCTGCTTGTAGGCGGGGAAAATTAGAGAAACTTCTTTAGCATATGATATTAACATTTGGAATGAATGTAATGTTTAGTTGTTGGTTTTGTATGCTTTAGATATTCTTATTAACTAAAAGCATTTGAATAACCATTTTCAGTTTTGTAGCCTTTTGCGCTATAGTTTCTGTTCTCATTTGTATGTTGGGAATACTTCTATTTTCGGTTTCTCACTTTCATGTTACAATTATAGATATCGATTGCAATATCGAATAGTTATGTGTTTTAATGTTTTTGGAGTTGAATGTTTTCTTGGCTTTCAACAATCATATTGGTCTCATTTTTCAACTAGTTTATGTACACCTTTTTTTAGGAAGGAATAATGAGATCTTATCTCATCTTTATTCATTGTCATCCTTTCTCTCTATTCTAAGTTATGTATTCTAACACCATCCTCTCTAACCTTTTTCGTGAGGGCAGATATAGGTTGATCCCTTTCTCTCTTTTCATTCATTCTCTCATCTTTACCGCTCCCCGCAAAGATCCCACTCGCTTGGTTTGTATTTCATCGGCGATTTGGTGGTGGTAGTTGGTGGATAAATATTTTCTTCATCTTGACTATTACATTGGTAGGGATGTAATTTTGTGATGTGTGACTAATTCTAGGTGCATGTAAATTAACTTCATCCTTTGTCAAATCGGTTGACGATGAACCTAAAAATTTAGGCTAGAGTTTGACTCTAACTTGGATTTAGTTTCTTAAATAAGAAACTCTTATTTAAAGATGTTTATTCATCCTAATTTTCAGCTACAGGATAATTGAGCTTAAACAGATGTTCTGTGATGAAGTAACGGCCATCAGGTAATTTGAATTATTGTTCCATTAAAGTAATTCTATTTCTATGAATCATTAGAGTTAGTATTTTTCTTTTTGTTAGATGGAAGGAATCAAGAGATGAATCATAAATATCTATAGATGAAATGTGGTTAGTGATCTTGTTGAAATATTACTTATCTGAAATAATTCTTTATGAAATCATCGACTGAACATTGATTTTGATTACACCATGATCTTTTCTTAATGTTGATATGGATTATCATTTTGTTTCTCCCTCTTATGACTGTTATTTCTTTGATGTGTCTTTCAGAATGCTTTAATTGTTCTCATAAAATAGAGTTCGGTAAATAAAGAAGCTAAAATCATATCATTTTGATGCTTAGTGTTTATCATGCCTGGCTCACTAAACCGACCATAGAAAATTTTATAGATGACTTCACAAGTGGTAAAAAGGAATACAAGATATTTTATGATGTTACTTTTGTTTACCAAAATACTGGATCTCTTATGGGAAATATGATTCAATATTAAAATGTATTGGGAAGGAAAGTTTTAATTTTATAGAGTCATTGTTGTTATTCGACACTAAAGATGTCATAAGTATCAGTACTGTAATGTACAAATTCCTCCATGATAAATGGAAAAGGTTGTGGGTTTATCTATACTTGATGTGTCATCTTTTTACATATTTAGTGAGTATTTAGTGAAATGCTTATCTCTATTCTTTACATATACTTCAGTTAAACACTTTTTGGGCTGGAAATAAATGAACTAGGTGGGTAAGGGATCTAGATACACTATTTTTATTTAAATTCAACTTATCAAGTTCGAATTCATGGCTGATCATTTAATTAAATCACTATGGTTTATTAAAATTATTTTGATGGAAGATAAAATCCATTATGATAACTTGTATAATGTTAAGAGGTTACAATGAACCCTAATTCTTTAATGAGAAAGATGCATAACTATCTCCAAAAATGATAATCAAAGATTGTTTTAGAATACTTTGGAATTAAACCTAATGTCATTCCTGAAAAGAGGAAGATGCACTTCCTCTTGATTAATACCTTAATCGATA